>OY720449.1:67705986-67890986 GCA_963082715.1 Harpalus rubripes | reverse complement strand
CTATGCAAAAATATAAAACAATATATTGTTTATTATAATGACTTTATATAAAGTGTTTTTCGGTAGGACCTGCAGTTTCGGAGATTTTTGCAAAACTCGTGAAAAGAACACCTTTACATGGGTCCCCCCTCACCCCCCACCTTCGGAGACATTTACTACGTTCTACAGTAGACATCAACTGTGCCAAGTTTCAAAACTCCGGTATTTTTTTCGTTAAAAAATCTAATTTTATTGGGCTACCCAGACAAGTAGCATATTTTGATCTGAAATTTTTTAGAAATCTTCTCCAAATATTCGACTATAATTTGGAGTAGAAAAAATACAATTTAAAAAAATTCATAACACAACTTTTCAATCCAAAAAAGAATCTCACTAATTCGTTATATTTTTTTAAAAATTCGCTATTTTGTTTCCAATTGATAAGAGCTCGGATAAAGCAAAATATTTCGAGAATTACTTAAACTTAATTATGTTAAAATTTCAAATCGATATTTACAAAATTAGCTAAGATATGGCAAGATAAAGTGTAAATTCAGAAAAAAATGCATTGTTTTGGTACGGTTTTTATATGTGTCGGCATTATCCAAACTTTGGTCAAAATCAAATGTAGATGCATTCTTGCATCTATTATCGATTGCAATTTGTTTGAACCGGTTACCTCAACTTCATCGCTTTTTTCATTTCTAGAGCAGTTTTTGGGTACGAGTTGCAGGCCTATAATAAAAACAAGCTAGTATGTGACCGAGGTGAGTCTTATAATAATGTAAAGTGAAATTAAGCAAAAACAAGATGACGCCTGAACTTTCTATTTTGTCTGACTAAATTTTTTATTTTTCTTGCTAATACCCTAATTAAGTTCCCAAAATTTTATAAAAATTATGAAGCAGCAAGTAATGCATCACTAAATTTATTTTGCATTTAAAAAAATGAGCAAAAACGACCATAAAATAGAATTTGACAGATATATAAAAAGTTGATACTTTATTACGGTTTCCATATACTTGTAAAATAGTAACCAAGCGTGAGAACTACATGTTTTTTTTAGTAGTAAAATTGTGACATGAGGCGACTAATTCAGTTTTTTCCGAATTCAATATTAAGAATATATAGATTTATGATTCGTATGAATAACAAATTCCTTAGAATAATTCAAATTGTAATACATACTACAAAAGCCTAGGACTATTTGCTAAACTTTGTTAAACTTCGCTAATTTAGTATCTATGCTAAATTATATGTAAGTACATACAGATATAATTAGTAAATATATTGTGGCAGTGCGTGTACATTTCACCCGACATGGGCAATCGTTTTCATTATTTCCCGTGGGGCAGAAGTGGTTACTTCAGCCCCTCGAGAAAAAATGTGTTATTTCACTCAAAATTCTGGTACCATAGAAATTGACTTTCTGTCTTGGTCGTAAGAAAACCATTTATTCGTTCTTATAATTGTTATATTACTGTGCATTTACACATACATTGGAAGCTGAAATGTGGATATGAAAATTACAATTTCGCGAGCAGTAAATGAATACATCCGAGTACTTTATAAATATTTTATTTCTCATTCAATATTACAGTGCAAATACATTTTACAATTATAATTTCAAAATAATTTGAAATAAATAAATATAATCCAAATATAGGGAGTTAATTTAGAATAATCATTTTCAATCAATTTTATCTATAAAAAAATATCAGCACTAAATATTATATTATAAATCTAACTAATGACTAATTATTTGAGGTTTCCATAATTACTTACTCGTTGGTTTAGCTATATGTTTATTTTATGACTATCACAATCACATGTAACCTGAGTGCAGTAGAATAATTAGTTAAATTTATTTAGATTAATGACATCCTTGAAGTGTCAAATTGCAACATATTTATGACCATGAAAAATATCAAAGTCATTTTTAACGACTCAGTTCACATGGGACTGGGGAGAAATGGGTTATGAAATACTGTGAAATACTTGCACATATTTTTCATTTTTAAAATCATTCATAAAAATTGATTGTCTCAAAGAACAAACGTATTCCACAATAATTTCTATTTACGAAACAATTATATTTTAATTAGAGATTTACAGTGTGTTTAAGTCAATGGCGGCGCCAGGATGTAAATGTAGAATGACATTCGTATTCTTACTCTTCTCTCATATCTGCTATCTGTTGTTGTAAGGGTAAGTGATCTAGCTGGGCAGGAATGACCTTATCATGATATTATTCTGGGATATTTGAACTACTGATGATAGCTTGAGATAGCATTGAACGTAGCCTGAATACATTGATTGATTTTGTACAATGCCTAAGTTATCTCGCTAAATATATTTACTCATGTTGTATGTTGTCAGAGGTTAAGATTAAGCAACTGCGGAAGTGTCCCGGATGTGGAAATTTCTGTTGTTAATTGATTATTCAATAATTGATTTATTTAAATGATATACAATAATGCTTACTGTGGTGTAATTCCAACAAACAGAAATCTATAACTTCTATTAGGTATAAATATTGGGGTAGTTATCGCCTATTATGTTTTTACCTCCCGTCATACCGTAATGGTAATGTAATCGTGCCAAAAATTCGATGGTGAGTTTTCAGTAAATAAGCACGAATTAGGGTCCCCACAACACGTTTTTACTATTTTTACGATGATGTCTGTGTGTCTGTGTGTATGTGTGTATGTGTGTGTGTGTGTGTGTGTGTGTGTGTGTGTGTTGTGCGTGTGTGTGTTTGTGTGTGTGTGTGTGCGTGCGTGTGTGCATGAGCGTGTGCGTGTGGGTGTAGATGCGTGCGAGTGTGTGGTTTTGGATGCGTGCGCGTGCGTGTTCGTGTGTATGTATGTGTGTGTGACGAAAATTTCTATTTTCCGTATTTAAGCTTTCTACATTCATATAAAGAGTTGATTAGATTTTAGGTAGCATTGGAGGTCCGGAAGTGATACTTTACTCGAAGCCCATAGCAGTTTTTATTAAAAAATTATATTAAAATATAATCCAAAACGTCTCAATTCTAGTATTTAAGACTTTCATATGAAGGGAAATAACATATTAGATTTTGGCTAAAATTAATAAACCGGAAGTGATAGTTTGCTTGAAGCTCTGAACAGATTTTCGTGAAAAATATATTATGATATATTCAACAAATTTTTAAATTCAGTATTTAAGACTTTTATATGAAAGGGAATAACATATTAGATTTTGGCTAAAATTAATAAACCGGAAGTGATAGTTTGCTTCAAGCTCTGAACAGATTTTCGTAAAAAATATATTATTATATATTCCGAAACTTGTCAAATTTGGTATTTAAGACTTTTATATGAAGGAGAGCAACATATTAGATTTTGGCTAAAATTAAGAAGCCGGAAGTCATACTTTATTTGAAGTTCCGAACATATTTTCGTGAAAAATATATTGATACAATCCAGAACTTTTCAAATTTTGTTTTAAAGACTTTTATATTAATAAGAACGACATATTAGATTTTTTTCTGAGATTGATCAACCGGATGTAGTACTTTACAGAATTCTATAAACAGATTTTCTTGAAAAAATATATTAAAACATGATCCAAAACTTACCAAATTTGGTATTTATTATATTATACTTGTATGATAAACCGGAAGTGGTACTTAATTTGGAGCTCTTAACAGATTTTCGACGAAAAACAATAAAATATTGTAACGTGGAACTCCCGCCGTCAACACCGCTGTAAGCGAGTGTCTATTTATAGCGGTGACGAGATCGCCCTTGTAGCCGGGCGACGTAAGCAAACAGGTCGCAACGTCTTTAATTATTTCGGGTCGCCTGAACCTTTTGTGTTCATTGTTACTATGCGGTCGAACATTCTGGGCATTTCTAGAAAATAATAGCAGCTGTATATAACGGGCGTAGCTATGCTCGAGGGACACAGTTAGTGACATACAGAGTCATAGAGACACATGGAGTGTTACAGAGTAAAGTGTTAGTGAAAAGCACAGCAGTATCGTAGTGAGCGTATGCAGTTGGTGTCGAGTAGGTACTCGGGAAGTTACTGGTATATTGGGATAGCTGTGGATCTGAATACTCGGTAGTGTTTATTTATTTATTTATTTATTTATTTATGAACGGACTTACGTCCACTATACATATGAAGTACAAAGATTAGTAATAAGAAAATAATACATAAATAGGTATAGTAACAATTAAATTCAAAAATGTATATAAAAACATTGTGATAGTTACAAGAAAAATTTTCTACATTATATAAACAGTGTGATAGTTGTAAGAAAAATTTTCTACATAAGTCTTAGTTTTGACTTATACACATGCAGAGACATATTATTTAAATCAACATCAATTTGACAATCATTAAATTCTCTCATCATTCTATTTAAAGGAGAATAATAAATATAATTTTTATCTGAGAAACATATATAAAATAAAAATTTCTTCCTCGCAGTAGAATAACGCACATTAAAGTTAATGAAGGAAAGTAGTAAAGGGCAATCAATCAGGTTATTAATTAATCGGAGAGAAAAACTAAGTCAAAATAAATACGGCGCTGTTGCAAAGTTGTGATGTTTAAAATTTTTAAGATTGTATAGTAGGATGCATGGGAAAATATGTACGTAAATTTATATCTAATAGTTCTAAGAAATTTATTTTGTACATTTTCAAGGGTAGCCTTATGTACATCATAATACGGTGACCAAACTGTTGTACAATAATCCAAAATAGGTCGTACTAATGTAATATATAAAAGTTTTAAGGAGTTAATGTTTTTGAAATCACGAGTAGATCTGCCAATAAAACCTAAAATTTTCATTGCTTTCGCCTTGACAAATTCAACATGATTATTGCACCCAAGATCAGGACTCAAGATAACACCCAAATCTTTAACAACGGTTATTCTAGGTAGCAACTGATTGTTCAGAGAGTAACTAACTTGAAAAGGATTTTTCACTCGATGATAGGTCATATAGTTACATTTTTTGATGTTTAAGTTCATTTGATTTTCCTCACACCATTGAAATAAATTGTTTAAAGAATTTTGAATGAGTTGGCAGTCGTTAGGGGAGGTAATTTCCAAAAAGATTTTTAAGTCATCGGCGAACAGTAAGTAATTTACATTGTGCAAAAATTTCCCTACATCATTAATAAAAATAAGAAAAAGCAGGGGTCCCAAATGAGAGCCCTGAGGCACGCCAGAGAGAACTGCAAAATTATTTGACAGTGATGAGTTAATTTTAACAATTTGTGTTCTATTTGACAAGTAGCTTTTAAACCAAAGTAGAATTGGCCCACCAATCCCATAATAAGATAACTTACTTAATAGAATTTCGTGATTAACCGTATCGAAAGCTTTCGAGAAATCGGCATAAATCGTATCTACTTGACAATTTTTTTCAAAAGCTTTAATAACATATTGATAAAAAGACAATAAATTAGTGTCAGTAGATCTACCTTTTAGAAATCCATGTTGTTCGGGTATTATTATACTTTTTAGAAGAGGTGTCAAATTGTCGCATACTATGCTTTCCATTATTTTGGCTAAGGTTGATTGTATACTAATCGGCCTATAGTTTTCGACATTATTTTTATCGCCAGACTTATGGATTGGTATTACATAACTGGATTTTAGGAAAATAGGAAAATGGCCCATTTGAAAAGATTTATTAAATAAAATATAAAGAGGATAACATAATGATGAAGAACATTTTTTTATAAAACCGGGAGGAATTTCATCAGGACCACATCCTTTACACTCATCTAAACCAGTTAATTTTTGAAAAATCTCATCTACTGATACAGTTAAATTACAAAAATTTACTGTATCATAAGTTTCAGAAGTTTTCGAAAATGAAGTTGCATTTGTTGGTGGAATATAAACAGAGGAAAAATGCGTAGCAAATAAGTTAGCTATATCTTGACTGTTATCTGCGCTTGCTTCATTAAGATAAAGATTATTGGGTAATCTATTCTTTTTGTTAATATTATTGACAAAAGACCAAAAGTTCTTAATATTATTTGTTGACAAACTTGATTCGGTATTCTTAATATACAGGTCACAACAATGTTTACTTAATTTTTTACAATCGGATCTAATTTTAGCGAATTTATTGTAATCTAGCAGTGAGCCAGATTGTTTGTACTGTCTATGGTAATAATGTTTTGATTTTATTAATAATTTGAGTTCATTTGAATACCAACAAGGAAATTGACTTGTAACATATTTTACAGGTGTATGTGAACTTATTATAGAGTACAAAAAACTATAAAAGTAAGTAAATGCATCATCTATTGCCATGTTGTTTAACATCGCCCAATTTACTTCATTTAAAATTTCATTTACAGCAGTGTAATCATAGTTTCTAAAATCGTATTTAACCATACAAAAATCAAGTAGTTTTATGTCACATTGTAATGGCAGTTCATATATGATAGCTGGGTGATACTTATCGCATGAGAGTAAAGGGCAAACGTCTAATTTTGATAATACCATTTCATTTGTAGAAAAAGCAAGATCTAGCATTATATTAAACATATTGAATACTTTATTAACTTGAAGAAGACCTAAATAGCTAAATGAATCGTAAAGAATTTTAGCATGTAGAGTTGAGTTAGTGGACATGTTGATTTCACTGTCGGGTGTGCAATTCCATATTGCACGGGGCAAGTTGTAATCACCTAGCAGGATGATTTCATCGAAATGACAACAGTCTAAAATTTCTTCTACACTGTTGCAATGTTGTTCATATATGTCAGTTGTTGATTTTGGGGGTAGATAAGCAGCACTAAGTAAAATCTTGGTTACACCGCACGTGACACACACAAATAACTGCTCAATATTATTACACCTTGTTTTAATGACACGCGCACAAAGATTTGAATTTACTGCTATTAAGACACCACCACCTCGACATTTCGAACTGGTATTAATATCACGATCATTTCTAAAAATTGTAAAGTTTGTTAAAGAAAGTTCATCATCGGAAATATCTTCAAAAAGCCAAGTTTCAGTTAATACTATAACATCATAATCAGAATGTAAATCGCACGCTGAGTGACGTAGATTATTAAGTTTGGTTCTCAAGCCTCGTACATTCTGATAATATATTCTAAGTTTTCGGACAGAGTTTAATAGTTTTTTGGTTTAGAGTTCACAATTTTTGGAGTACCATTTATATATTTTATAATTAAATTAGTCTCACCTTTCGCTTTTTTCTCATTAAAATCAGTAATTACGGTTTTTAAGTAATTTCTTTGCATCTCTGTTTTATCAGTAGTTAATTTAATATTTCCAAAATTAGGACGACGTTTTAGAATTTTGAAAACATCGTCTGAATTATTTAAAATTACTTTAACGGGTCTGCATTTATTATTATCTCTTTTACCTAGGCGAAAAACTCTAATATTGTCAGATGACACTGAGGGCACTTGATTTATTATTTCAGTTATTTTTGTTTGGTCATGAGCAATACGGACTTCGGTGCTAGTAGAAGTACTCTCTTCTAAATTAAATACTATTAGGTTTGATGCTCTTCTTTCTCTATCGCGGAGTTCTTCAATGATGGTTTCAGTATCAGTAGGTACAGATGAGGAAGATGTGCGCGTTGCTAGCAAAGAAGTTTTAATTGTATCCATCTCCTCTTTAAGCATAGTTGTTAGTTTTATCAAATCATCTATCAAGACATCATGCTTCTTACAGTTGTTACATTTAAATTGCAAGATTCTATTTGAAGATGATAAGACTGCGGTTTCATTTCGAGATAATCCTGCGCAAATAGGATGACACGGATTACGGCAAAAATCACATCTTACTGCGTCTTCATTTTTAAGTTTCCCTCCGCAGCCATGCAAACACTGAATTTGACTTGCCATATTTTAGGTGATAATGTATGCAGCTTGTAATACTGTGGTGCGATGTCGATTGATAATATTTATAATAAACAATTATCATAAATTATTTTACTTAGATGTCTCTGCTTGTTCCAAACTGAAAAATATTAAGTGACAGCTCACAGAAATTGTCAAATAGTTCCTTGGGTTTCAAACTGCTAAAACTAATAAGCTTTAAAGGCCTGAAAAGTGACTTTAATATATTTGAAACACCACACACTAAACACACAGTTGATAACTATATCACTGATTTATTTGTTAATATTACTATATTTCAGACAAAAGTTTAGAGCACAACTATTTACTATGTACTATATACTGTGAACTTAGCAATATGTTGACGAGTATTGGGAAGCTATAGTGTGCAAGGACAATAACGGCGAGTCGGGAAGTTACTGGTATACTGGAATAGCTGTTAAAGAGAATACTCGGCAGTGTTGAAGAGTATTGGGAAGCTAGGTATACGGGGACAGTAACGACATGTGGAAGTGAATACTCGGTAGTGGTGTTGAAGAGTTGTGGCATACGGAGAGTCGGTGATACTGAGGCTGAGGAAGTTAGACAGAGAGTTACATAGACAGATAGTGTTGTGAAAGAGGTGACTTCTGTCCGAGCAGTTGAATATACAGACGCTGTTGAGTCAGTTGAGTATATAGACGCTGTGGAGGTCGGTAGGCGGACTGTTGAACGTGATATTATTATACAGTGATATAAATATAGTTTATTTAAGTAATATTCATTGTGGGGACGTTCCGGACGCAAATTCGCCCATCATCAGCTGAACTTCAAGGCCTACTATCAGTGGCGGCTCGTGCACTAAAACTAGGCAAGGTATCCAGCAAAAAAAATTTTTTTTTCATTCAGGGTCAAATTCCTTATTATTGAAAGTTACATTTTTTAATGGATGTGCAGCTGCATGTTTTTCCCATATCATGTACAAAAATAAATTGCTAGATCACAGAATATTTTAGGAAAAAGCGAGGAAAAAAGAATATATTTAACGGATTGTTGACTTACCTAGATTAACTTACTAATTTTACTTACTGATTTAAATTTTTATCCAGGATTATAATTAAAATCCAGGATTTTGTATATATTATTATAAATACAAAACCCGTATTTTGAACTCTGAGATTAAATTTTCTGTATAAAACCGGGCATGTGTATAAAGTCTAAACTCAAGAGAATTTGGTGCGACTATTATGCAGGATTGCCGGTTCACCGCAGTTGTTGCTACAAGCCATCAAATATTAACTGTGTAAAATACATCATTTAATTTCATTTTATTCTTTATCTTAAAAAGGAGATTGGAATGAAGGTCATGAATATAATTGAAAGTGACAAAGTATAGTTTATAAAATTACCGTAAAATTCGGTACCTATTTTATTTCTATAAATATCACATTACCACTACAATAGGAACGTAACATCAAATTACAATAATTACATATTTATTGAACCTATTATGTGTGTTTATATATAAGTGGAATTCTTCGGTTAGTTTTATGTGCAAAATAATCTATAATTTCGTCATAAAATTCTTCCGAATTACTGTACGTTTTCACTAGTTCCTTTTCTATAGCAATTTGGGCCATATTTGTTAGTCTGTTTTGTCCGATCGTGTTGCGCGTGTAATTTTTAATACGTTTTAATGTGGAAAAACTTCTCTCAACTGAAACCGATGTAATAGGTACAACAACCGAGATACAGAGAAGTTTGTAGAATTCAGGCATACAAGTTTGAAGATTATTATTAAATAAAAACTGAAGCATTTCTATCGGGGTTTTACAATTTTCTATTAAATTATCACCGTAGACAACAATTAATTCATTTTTTAATTTGTCGTTTTCAAAGAAGCTGTATTGCTGCAGTAAATTTTGTAATAACTGATCGGGAAAATTTTTGGCATATAAAGAAAATTTATTAATATCCAAAAGATCAAAAAAAATAGTTTTTCTAAATCAGAAAATCTAATATCAATTTGGGCGATAACTGTGTCTAACATTTCAAAAAATAACTGCTTGAGTTGCTGGCGTTTATCTAGCAAATCATTAGTCCTGCGACGTTTAGCAGACATTTCAAAATTTAAATTGAAATAAATGTTATTAAAATAGTCATCAGTATTTCTGAATTGTTGTAATTTAGTTACAAGACATCTTAAAAGATTACGTCCTCTAGTTATATCTGAAAACTTATTCTGTAAAACAGAAAATACAATATCAGACTGTTCAAAAATTAGTTTAAATGTTTCCAGAAAAAATATAAATTTATAATTTTGCAAACTACTTTTTAAACCAACTGCTTCTCTGATTGACACTTGATCAAAATCGGAGCTATTAATAATAAAATTAAATACTTCCACTAATTTATCCTTATTAGAATGAACAGTAAATATAGAACGAGAATTAAAATTCCACATAGTAGGTGCATTTGAAGGTAAACGTTTACCACAAATTTCATCCAAAACATTGGTACGTTTTGTAGACTTTGAAAAGTAAGCTGAAAATCCTGATAGAGACGAAAAGAAAATACGTACTTCTGAAATAGTACTACAAGCTTTACTTAAAACAAGATTCAAGGCATGTGCGTAGCAATGCGTAAAAATGGCTTAAGGTGCTACAGCTTTAATTTTCTTTTGTAATCCGTTTAATTCCCCCGCCATTACTGCCGCACCGTCATATGTCTGAGCTATTAATTTATTTTTTAAATCATATTTATTAAAATTCTCTGTTAGTACACGAAATAAATCTTCAGCGGTTCGTCCGGCACTTACGTCAAAAAATCCCATGAATCTTTCTACCACATTACCGGAATTTACATTTACGTAACGTAAAATTACTGATAATTGTGATTTACAACTAATATCGGTAGTTTCGTCTACTTGCCAAGAGATAAAAAAGAAATAATTTCATTGTCTATTTTTTTATTTATAACAAAATGAATGCAATGTATTAAATCATTTTGAATAGTTTTCGAGGTACCACAAAATACCGACTTATTATTGACATCTTTCTTCAAAAATGTTTTTAATTTATCATCTCGTTTACCCATTAGTAAAACTAATTCTTTAAAATGACCTTTATTAAAAGATTCTTCGCTTTCATCATGACCTCTAAATGGCAACTCTTGTGTACATAAGAAAATTGTAATATCAATTAATCTTTTCAGAATTTCCCTATTTTCTTCCACTTTCGAATTAAAATTTTGGATTTCAATTTTTCTCGCACTATCAATAACGGTAGAAATATTTTGCTTCCCTAAAAGTGCCAACTTACAACTTGAAGCGATGTGATCTTTACAAATGTCATGTTTTTTTAATGAACGAGACAAATTTTTTAAATCGGAATATCCTGCTTTTCTCCAAATTGATTCTCCTTGAGTATTAAAAAGTATGCACGGCCAACAAAATAATTTATTCAGTACTTTACTGCCGACAAGCCAATTATATTTATCATACTAAGTGTTATTAAAAGTTCTATTCGGGTTGCCTGCTTTTCCAACATTTATTAATGATCTACTTAGATCGGGGCAAAGCAAAGATGATCTACTAGATTGACTTAATTCTTTCACAAACAGTTTATCCACATAACACAGTTGAATAAATGGATTTTTGTTAATTAAAAAATTAACAATATCTTCAGTATGAATTGACCACTTTAGAAGACCTGAAAGCGGCAATAAGGAATGAATGTAGGCTTATTTCTAATCGACAGCTAAGCAACGTGAGACAGCAATGTTACGATCGTCTCGGATTTTGCTTAGCGCAAAACGGCGGCCATTTTGAATATTTATTATAATTTTTAAATTTTAATGTTGTAATTAGTAGGTACGATTTAATATTTTTTAAATAAATAAATCTTGTTACGTACAATGTATCCACTTTATTAAATTAAATATTAATAAAGATTAAAAACATATTAATAATAAAAATTATTTTGAAAAGAAAAAATTAAAAAATAAATATTGCTGTCGGTTGGTTTCGAACCCGACTCTCTAAATTGTGAAGCGCGCATGTTACCCCTACTCTATCAGAGCTGTTGCTTAGATACTATTATTTTCAAGATATGAATAACATTCATGGTACTTCTACAATTTTTCTTAATTTATTCTAATATTACACTTGTAAATTGACTGATTTGAATTGAAATCCATAGAAATAGTATCCCCGGATCTTAATATCTTGCACTGGGGAGATACTATTCACAATTAACTAATTTTACATGTTAATCGCCCATGTGTCGGTCGGCCTAAGACACCCGGTATATATATATATATATATATATATATATATATATATATATATATATATATATATATATATATATACCGGGTGGTGAATTGATTTATACAATATAGGAAATTCGATGCAGATATTTTCACATGGCGATATTTCGTTCCCTATTCATTTTAGAGCAAAATGGTTCAAATAAAACTTGTAGATAATTGGATTCTGCATCCAAATCACTCCACATTTTATTTTACACTTTTTATAACGTATACAATTGGGATTAATATTTTTAATAAAATTGCTTATTTATAGCGACAGCCATGAAATTTAAACGAAGGCACAAAGATATGGCGTGAAATGTTAGAAAAGTTAGTAAGTAGTATAACACAGATTAATAACATATTAGTAAATAAAAAAGTTCTCTGTGCATGCTGTGAAAGAAATAATTATATTTACAGTTATAGAAAAATACGGGTTTTAGTTATTTCGTGAATATTAATCAATATCCGATTATAACTACTGTCAAAATAAATTTTAGATAACTAATATAACAAAGTATTTATTTATTTTGTTATCACAATAAATGTTCGAACAAATCACCGTTAACTGTTAAACATTGAATTAATCTATTATAAAATTCACGTCTTACATTACTTAATTGTGAAAATGTTATTTTATTACATTCTCTTCGAATGGAATTTTTTAAAGAGCCTAGATTAGGATCATTTTCTTGATAAATTTTCTCTTTGGTATGGCCATAAGAAAAAGTCGTTAGGCGTTAAATCTGATGATCGTGCCGGCCAATTAATTGTACCGCTACGACCAATCCACGAATCAGGATAGCATCGATTCAAATATTCTGTTATGGTTCTTCCAGAGTGTGCAGGGCAACCATCATGCTGATACCAAATAGTTTCAATATTTTCTGATTGGTCTTCAATTTCTGGACCAATGTGGTTTTGAAGCAAATATTTGTGGCGGATCAAGTAAACTTCTAAATATTATATTTTATCAAGTTATCCGCCACGTTAGTTCCCACCATTGTTGATCAGCTGTTCCGAGGTTACTTCGGAACAGCTGACAACAAAAAACATCATTAGTTTTGTATTTCAAGCAAATGTAACGTCAAAAATTATGTTAACAAAATAAAACAGAAATTTATACATCGCATTTTACAATTTAATTTCCAAGCGTTTATTTTACAAATTGTAACGCTTGAATTATCTTCGTATTAAGATGAGCCAATCGTTACAAATTGGTGACCCCGAAAAGGAATCCGCCCCTCTATTCCATATTCTTTGTTCTACTCTACCTTACTAATCTCTCCAATATGACTGAACAGGCTTCTTCGCAAGATACCTCTCCAATCTCCAGTCCTGAACCAACCTCAGATCCTCCTCCAGCGGCAGCCCCCCCACTAGTCGGGGCTACACAACAATTCAAGCTACCTGAATTCTGGCCCGACGACCCGGAGCTATGGTTTGCCCAGGCAGAAGCTCAATTCATCGCCCACAGAATTTCGTCTGAAGCAAGCAAATATTTAAAAATTGTCACTTCGTTGCGAACAGACGAAGCTTTGGAGATCCGTGATCTCATTATTTGTCAACCACAAGTAGACCCTTACTCCACATTAAAACATGCTCTCATTACTAGAACTACGTTATCCGACAAGGAAAAATTTCAAAAATTACTTTCTGTTTCCGAACCAGATAACAAGAAACCTTCTCAAATTCTATGACAAATGCGCCAACTTATTGGAGACAAATCTATCGACGAAACTCTCCTCGAAGAACTCTTCCTACAGAAATTACCCCATCAAGTACAGATAATGTTGACAACGTCATCTGTCAATCTTGAAGAAAAGGCGGATATAGCAGACAAAATTGTGGAAATTTCAAGACAATCCATCGCAACAGTAACTTCGCAGGTAGACGAACTACAAGGAATGAAAAAAGAATTACAAGAACACAAGAGATTGATTACAAGTTTACCAGTGACACCGCGCGAAACAGAACGTCAAAATACAAATTCTCCTAGCCCATACTGCTGGTATCATCTGACATTTGGCAGTAAAGCCAAAAAGTGCGTGACCCCATGCAAATGGACTACCCATAAACCAACAGAAGAGGTTGGTATTAAAATCAAAAATCCACTACTTCCTACACCCAATACTAACGTCATTTACAGCTTTAGCAAATCTTCACCTTACCCTCTGTTCCACGTTTCTGATGCGATATCCGGACATAGATTCTTAGTGGATACGGGTGCGGAGGTAAGTATAATTACCCCAAATGTTACACATCGTCATCTAAAACAAAATTTAACTCTACAAGCCATCAACCACACCAATATAGCTACATTCGGAAGCACTACACTAACATTAGATTTGGGATTACCAAAAACATTCACCTGGAAATTCATTATAGCTGATGTCAAATATTCCATTTTAGGCGCAGATTTTATTCATCACTTTAATCTCAGTATTGACTTACGCAATAAACGCTTAACAGACAATTCTAAATTATCTTATTCTCCTATTTGCAATTTAACTAAAAATACTCAAATCACGGATATATATGAGAGTTTGCTTTCTAAATTTCCAAGTTTGACAGATCCTTTCAAAGTAAAACGTCAAATTAAACACAAAGTGACACATCAAATAATCACAAATGGCTCACCTGTTTTCTCAAAGCCTCGCCGATTACCACCTGAACGTCTAAATTTCGCAAAAAATGAATTTAATAAATTAATAGACATGGGAGTTATCAGGCCATCGACGAGCAACTGGTCATCCCCACTACACCTCGTACAAAAACCACCCCCGGACTTATTTAGACCTTGCGGAGACTTTCGAGCACTAAACAACATAACAGTACCAGACAGATATCCTTTACCCCACATACAAGACTTTGTGATAAACTTACAGGATAAAAAGATCTTTTCAAAAATAGATTTAACAAAAGCTTACCATCAAATTCCAATGCATAAAGACTCCATCGAAAAAACAGCTATAACAACACCTTTCGGCCTATACGAATATTTAGTCACGCCTTTCGGTCTTCGCAATGCCGCGCAAACATTCCAACGATTTATCGATGAGGTAACACGTGGTCTAAATTTCTGTTTTGCATATATTGATGACATACTCATTGCAAGCGAAACATCAAAACAACACGAAGAACATTTAAAAACTCTCTTCAATAGACACCAACAATACGGTATCATCATCAACTCAAACAAATGTCAGTTCGGTCAAAAAGAAATTGAATTTTTGGGACATCATATTTCAGAAAACAGCATCACACCAGTACCAAATAAGATTAAATCCATTAAACATTTCCCGGAACCAAAAACACAAAAGTCACTAAGAGAATTCTTAGGTCTAATAAACTTTTATCATAGATTCATTCCAAATTGCTCTCTTATCGCACAACCTTTAAATCAACTAATAGACAACAAAAAAACCAGTTCCAGCACTTTGGTTTTGGACCAAACAGCTAAACAAGCATTCAAAAAATTACAAACTGCCTTAATCAATTACACAACCTTAACAATTCCAAAACAACACGCAATGACCAACATAATGGTTGATGCGTCAGACATCGGAGTCGGCGCCGTACTACAACAATACTACGACAACACATGGCACCCCATCGCCTTCTTTTCAACAAGTTTCACACCAACTGAAAGAAAATATAGTACTTTCGGTAGAGAACTATTAGCGGTATATCTAACTATTAAAAAATTTAAATATTTCTTGGAAGGAAGGCCATTTCATATAATAACAGACCATAAACCCCTAACTTACGCATTACATAAAAATTCTGACAAGTATTGTCCAAGAGAAATACGTCAGATGGACTACATTCTACAATTCACAAACGACATACGTCACATCAATGGTAAAAACAATCCAGTGGCCGACGCCCTATCAAGAAACACAATAAACAATATAAACCACACCACAACAATAGATTACGAATCTATTGCCAAAGAACAAACAAACGATACAGAATTAGATACACTCAAGAACTCAAATACAAACAACCTCTCATTCAAAGATTTCGAACTCCCCAACTCCAAAACACTCATCTGTTGCGACGTGTCGACCGGCACACCACGACCTTACATTCCCTCTAAATTTCGCAAAAACATATTCACAAAATTTCACTGCCTGGCACATCCCGGCATAAATGCGACAAAAAAACTCATTTCTACCAAATTTATATGGCCAAACATGAACACTAACTTACGAGACTGGACAAGACCTTGTGTAACATGCCAAAAATGCAAAGTTACTAGACACACTAAAGCACCTTTAGGCAAATTCGACATTCCGTCAAAAAGATTTGACATGATACATATAGATTTGGTAGGCCTTCTGCCAACCTCAAATAACCACTCATATTTACTAACATGCATCGACCGCTTCACCAGATTGCCAGAAGTAATTCCCCTAAAAGATACAAAGATCGAAACAGTAGTGCGCGCGTTTATAGCCGGCTGGGTATCAAGATTTGGAGTACCATCCACTATCACAACAGACCGAGGTTCACAGTTCCAATCATCATTTTTCAAACATTTAACCTCATTCTTAGGCTCAAAACATATCAGCACAACAGCTTATCATCCGGAATCCAATGGTATAATAGAACGTTTTCATAGACAATTGAAATCCGCATTAAAGTCCTGCTACAATGCCAATGACTGGTTCGACAACATTCCAATGATATTATCAGGAATACGAACAACATACAAAGAGCCACTCAATAGCACGGCAGCAGAAATGGTTTATGGAACAAATATAACAATACCAGGAGAATTTAAAAGTAAATCGTACGAAACGTCAGAAAATAAGTTAGACATTCCAACATACCTAACCAAACTTAAACTGAATATGAAAAACCTTCCAGCACCAACAACAAACCATTTACAACAAAAACAAAACACATACGTAAATCCAGACCTATTCAAAACAGAATATGCATTCATACGACACGACGCAATCAAAACACCACTCCCACAAAACTACGACGGCCCATACAAAATAATCAACAGACATAACAACTATTTCACTTTGGAAATAAAAAATAAACCACAAACAATTTCAATAAACAGATTAAAACCAGCATACATCTTACCTTAACAAGTTTAAAACACCTCCATACCCGCACGCACGCACGCACGCACGCACCAGAACCGTGGAACGGAAGAGGAGCAACACCTTCTTTTTCATTGTTAATTATATTCTAATTGTTAATTATAAATATTAATTTTATGTTATGTTAATTATAAATGTTATATCGTTTATCTGGGTGGGAGGTAATGTGGCGGATCAAGTAAACTTCTAAATATTATATTTTATCAAGTTATCCGCCACGTTAGTTCCCACCATTGTTGATCAGCTGTTCCGAGGTTACTTCGGAACAGCTGACAACAAAAAACATCATTAGTTTTGTATTTCAAGCAAATGTAACGTCAAAAATTATGTTAACAAAATAAAACAGAAATTTATACATTGCATTTTACAATTTAATTTCCAAGCGTTTATTTTACAAATTGTAACGCTTGAATTATCTTCGTATTAAGATGAGCCAATCGTTACATATTTTTCGCCATTCAGACATCCATCAATAAAAAAAGGGTCCTATGATATTAGTACCTAAATTACCTGCCCATACATTCACTTTTTGTGGGTATTGGGTATGTGTTTTTAGCATTTGTCGTGGATTATTCTTAGCCCAATATCTGAAATTTTGAACATTTGGTTTACCATTAAGAGTAAATGTCGACTCGTTAATAAAACGTATGATTTTTAGAAATTTTCTGTCCAAATTTCATTTTTTCATCATGACTTCGCAGAATTCTGCTCTTGTTTGCTCATCATCTTCGAAAATTTCTTGGTTCTTGTGATACATATAGGACTTGCAATTCTCATGTTTTAATTTTTTTGTACTATAGAATAATGGATGCCTTGTTCTGCAGCAATTTGACGTGTACTTATATTTTGATTTTCTCTTACCGCCAATAACATATTAAATTTGTTTTTGTTCATATTTTCTTCCACTTCATTGTTCTCTTCTATTGTCAATGAGCACTTTTTACAAGG
This sequence comes from Harpalus rubripes, assembly GCA_963082715.1. Classification (NCBI taxonomy): domain Eukaryota; kingdom Metazoa; phylum Arthropoda; class Insecta; order Coleoptera; family Carabidae; genus Harpalus; species Harpalus rubripes. Next base: position 67,872,766 of record OY720449.1, on the reverse strand, counting down.
TTTAAAAACACTGCCAGTTGTGTTGAACTGATTAATTATTGTTTATTGTAGAAATTGTAGGTATAGGCCGATCATAATATACAGCACTAAATAAGTCTCTTACTTCAGCTTGGGAGTTTCCTTCATAAAACCATTTTATGCACTGAATATTTTCTTGGCTGTTGTGCATATTTACTTATACTAAACAAAATTACCATAAATGAATTAATAAACTTATAGTAATTACTTGCGCGAACTGTCAAACTACTGGATATTATTTTGCATTTATTTGCGCATTTCTTTAAATTCCATGGCTATCGCTATAAATGAGCATTTTATAAAAATATTAATAACAATTTTACACGTCACAAAAAGTGTAAAATAAAATGTGATGAGTGATTTGGATGCAGAATACAATTATCTACAAGTTTTATTTGAAGCATTTTGCTCTAAAATAAATTCACCACCCGGTGTATATATATATATATATATATATATATATATATATATATATATATATATATATATATATATATCATTCTGCTATGTGTCTTGCGTCATGTTGTAGAGGTCGATTAGGCCCATAATTATTTTTTAAATAACTCTTTTGAAATATTTACATAATAAATGGCGACATTTATTACAATACATATCTTATTATGAGTCACATATTGCAAACAAATAGTAATTTTATCAAAATTCACCATTGTTGTTAACCTATAAATTTAGAAATTGTTGTATTTTTAGTATATGAAACAAATGAAAATAGACAAACTACGCATGGTCAGAAAGCTAAAAAAATTCTCATTTTAATGGAGCAACTTTCCAATATAACATCCATATAAATATTAAAACTTTGACATCATAACTCGAAAACTAACAGGGCTAAAAAATTGAGCATAGCCATGCGAAAGAACATAAAAAGTGCAAATTAAAATACAGTAATATTTCACATTTGGAAGATATTTGCAAAAATAAAAAACTGCAAAACTTACATTTTTGCCAATATCTAGTGACCTATTTATTTTTTCTCAAATAACAGAACACCATTAAAATGATCTCGTCATGGGACAACTTTTGTCTAATTTAGCCGACTTCGTATCTTTTATAGTTCTCAAGATTTCCATGTTGGAAAAGTTAACCTAGACACCTGTATAGTGGACTATATGATGTTCGGCTTGCTGAACCGCGGCCACTGTAGAGGTCACGGATTTGTAGCTATTTATTTGCGACTACATTTTATTTGGTTCTCGAGTGGAGGTACATATCGTATCCGCGGTCTACGAGTATACAGAGCGCATTATGTATAGCACTCTCAGGCAATCTGTGACCACTGAGTAGTTGTTTGGGGATTATCTTCAATTATTCAAAAAATTCCGAAATAGCAACAGTTCACCGCAGGAGTACTCACAAATTTGGTCGGTAGCAAACGTGTGAATTAATTGAATCGTTCACGATTCTGAATGTTACAATAATAACTACACAAAAACAGGTAAATATTATTATCTTATTTATTACCTCTCTTATTTTGTAAATTAGTGAAGTAATATACATAGTGTATAGAGTTAAAACAGCTGTGTATCTTAATATACAGGACTACTAGCACTAACCCCTTCTTCCACTATTATTGTTCTTTCCATTTAATTTTCTTTGACCAGTTTAACTAAGTAGATTTGAAACTGTAATTTTGTTTATTCAATTTTTATTTAATAATATTATAATTTGGTAACATTTTAGGCTGTTATTAAAATTGGAGCTTGTCACAGCGATCTCATTAAAAAACACCGAAAATGCAACAATTTCTAAATTTATAGGTTAACAACAATGATTGTTGCAATACAACAATTAAAAAACACAATTGAAAATAACAGTTTGACTATTTTCATTGATAATTTAATTAATTAGTTGCAATGACATTTATAACGAAATATTAAAAAATGCTTTAAATGCTATGTATGTTAGAAATATTAAATAATATGAATATTATAATCTTAAAATTAAACAAATGATAATACCTTACTGTATTGTGCAACTTTCCAATATGGCATCCATATAAAAATTATAACTTTGACATCGTAACTCAAAAACTAATAGTGATCAAAAAAATTGATCATCGTTATGCGAAAGAGCATAAAAAGTGCCTTAAAGATGTGCAAATTATAATCCAGTATTATTTTTTCACATGTGGAAGATATTTGCAAAAATAAAAAACTGCAAAATTTACATTTTCGCCAGTATCTAGTGACCTATGTATTTTTTCTCAAATAACAAAACACCATTAAAATGATCTGCTAATGTAACAACTTTTATCTAATTTAACCGACTTCGTATCTCTTATAGTTCTAGAGACCCCCTGTTGGAAAAGTTATCCTGGACAGCATGTATAGTGGCCATCGGTAGCGAACGTGTTAAGTACGAAGAAAGATTGTTGCGAAAAGTTCAAGGACTTCACCGGAATTTTAAGACCGTCCTACTGCTAGTAAGATGATCTACCAACTAAAAGCATTAAGTACATATACGACAACGCGAAACACTTGGTGCAGGTATTACTAAAAATTAAATTGTCAAAAACAAAAAACTTTTAAGCTAGTAGTTAGAAATAAGTATTTATTTCAAATTATCTATGGACGTGAATGTGATACCCCGTATTTGTGAAACAAATCCATGTCATATCGTTATTTATTATTAAATCGCAGTCTGAAAACAAGGCTTGTTGAAGATGTCACGCTACATCCATGCAAGGAGCGTGGAATTATCGGCAATCTAGCTTACACAGTGCTGTCTAACAATCATGTTCATCCCACAGTCAATTTCAACATGCAAAGTAGACTCTCCGTCTCTATCTATCTTAACAAAACTGCAGACTTGCAACCTTATTAGAATAAAACAACATTACTTCATTTACCAACTCTGCAAACAATATTACTAATCGTATTTAAGCATCAAACCAGCTTCATATCACCAGAGACACGAACTATTCGCAGACGAAGACAAAGAACTTCCCTTATATTATTTACAATTCCTTATTTCAATTGCATAAATATCTGTTTTTATACGAGTACATAAAAATGTAGTTTACTATTTTATTATTAAACGGTTTAAGTTTCTTGGGTTTAAAGTGCCAAAAATAGATATTTGTTTTGTGCATCAAGTGAGCGAAATAACTCGTGCACTAATCACAATTCGCATAAGGCGCAAACATTTTCTTTTCCTATTTCGCATATACATAGTGAATTTTGTACAACTGCTTAAAAAAAGTTATAATAAACAATTTTGTATAAATGTTTTGGGGATTTTTTAAATTGTGAAGTTAGTAACTAAACTTGCCTGTGTCAATTAAATGTGTTTCATTTTAGTTGTCATTACCTGCCATTACTCGAAATTTCTGAACTTAGATGTTTCATAGTAAAGTATTTACACCACACAGTTTAAGCAGTCTTTTAAATTATAATTCGAGGTATTTATTTGTCGGTTCATAGAATAATAAGTATAAATTTTAACTTTAACCTAACATGTAAGCACCTAAATTAACAATATGTCAAATGTCAAAATAATATTGAAATAAAAGTAAATTAATCCGAAATAGAAAAAATAGTATAAAACACGTATTACAATATCCATTTGTAATACTCATATTTTGCGTAACTCACCTACGGCTCGATTACGCAAACTGTACTCTTATTACAATAAGGATCATTGTAATAATTCGATATACTATTCTATAACTGAATTATGATATATAAAAACCAAATACTTATTACCATTTAAAAAACTTTTACTATGTTCCGTAAGTCAAAAAAAAAACAGTATCTTGATTCCGGGTACATCATGGGTCCTGAATATTTTCATCTATTTCAGGAAAGATTGACATTGAATTATATGACATTTAAAATTGACACAACCTAATAAAAATAAAAATTAACCAAATGAATGAACGATAACGTTAAATATGACAACGAAATTGAATATTTTATTACATTTAATGCCAATAATAATAATAATAATAATAATAATAATAATAATAATAATAATAATAATAATAATAATAATACCAACAATATAACAAATATAAATGAGGTTTTCATACTTACATCTATAATAATTATTAATAACACCACTAATGCGGTTTACAAATTTGATTTTAAAGTTGCAGTGGTGCGAAAACCATTAAATCTACAAGGCTAATTTTTAAAAAATATTAATTGTAATGGCAAGGTTCTTGACGATGCAGTGCAAAAAGGAGTTTGGTTACAACGTATCCATTTTTCTCTTGAACAGAGCATTTTGAGGTTTTGGAGAAATTTTTGGCGACAATTCTTAGGTTGCAGTGCAACCTATAAACTAAACGGCTTGCTCGAATTGACGCCACAATGGTCTCTCTTGATCAGGGTGTTCTTGCGCAATCGATCAAGGAAGCCAAAATTTTCTCCAAAAAACGACATAGTCCTTTGTTCAAGATAAAAATGGATACGTTATATGTAGCCAAATTCCTTTTTGGCACTGCATCATCAAATCTATTATCTTTACAATTAATATTAAAAAAGATTCAGCCCTGTAGATTCAATGGTTTGCGCACCACTGCGATTTTAAGATAACCGCGTCAATCAGGTACACAAGCCGCAATAACCATTGGTTGCGGGCATTTCCGGGTAGCTACATTTCTTCATCGGTAGGGTATAGTATAAGCAACATATAAACCAAACAGCATGCTTGCATCATAAAATGCGGAATGGTAAGACGAATACCCACTGTTTATGCCTAGATCTGCTGGGCAATTGAGGCGTGTGAGGGGACGGCTAGTAGGTTGGGCTTGTTCTTAACACGTGACTGTTTAGAAGAGGTTTCAATATCCCGCAGCAGTACAGTTTGTAACAAAGTAATTGTATTGGTATAAAAGTGTAGAGAGGAGTAGATATTACTCGTAGTTGATTCTTGACAAGAATATTTAATTTTTTTTTTTTCTCAGCTATTACAGATCTGTTATTTAACTTTTAAACAATAAAAATGTTTATACATATTTCAGTAATTTAAACAAACTAGCTCTCCCAGATATAATTAAGGGAAATAAATTTGTGCTTGATAATAAAAATTACAACATGAAATAAATAAATGAAAAATATGATGTGGCCAGCACATAACCTCTCGCCAGATATTTTACCTGGTTGTACGCATAAAACAAAAAATATTTTTAAATACAAATACATACATTCATGTCTCACTACAAAATATTTCTCACATATATTTGCAAAATCTATGGGATATTTCAATATAAATTATGTACAATACATACATTTTCTTTATATTCAATATCCTGATATATTCTTTTTTTACTTTTCTTTTCTTTTTCTTTGTATTCGTCATTTTTTCGCAAATTCATTTTATATTCGGGCGAAGTTTAGAATAGGGTCTAGCTTTAAAATGCATTTTTTCTATTGGACTTTATTCTTGTATGTAAATTATCATATAAAAATATGGAAATAAAGCACGTAAACATGTTTTAATAGGTTTTTTTCAACAAAAAATTGAGTTCTTGACAAGTTAACCTCTTTGGTTGTGTTATTCAAATTACTATCAAAGATTTGCAAACTAAATAGACTTAAATCTGTCACTGACCTTAAAAATCCCCAGTCGTCACGTTATAGGCAAACAATATTTTGAACACACAACAAATAACACTGAACAAAGCTAGAAAAATTTATATGAAAGCATATTTCACACACAGTACACTGAATTTATCACAGATTACTTACTACATGTCTTACCGACATGCCGTCTACATAAAAATCGCGCGAAATTTAAATTTTCAAAATAACGACTATACAACAGATTTTATTTTTCGCGCCACGCCCGCTCGCTATTTTATTTACGAATTAAATTTTATTCAATTTTCTTTTTCGCGCCACGCTAGTTGTTCTCCGGCGCGCGCGTACCTTGGATCACAAGCGCCATCCATTTACGAATTCAATTTTATTTGATTTTATTTTTCGCACCGCGCTCCTGTTAACATGTTTTTTAGATCGGGACGTGGATGACAAATTCAAGTTTTCGACCTTGGGGAGGCTCGCCGCCATCTTGGATAATGTTCCAAAATATAAGTTTTTTCGGGTTTTGTCTACTCGTATTTTCTCGAGAACAGCGGCCCATTTCAAAGTTTTACAACAAAGAAAAATTAAAACCTATAATAATAATGTGGTTTTTAATACAGTATTATATGTTTTACTATTTATAATAGTTTAAATTCGAAAAAAGTGAATTACCGATGATTTTTGAATAATTTTTGTAAACGCCTTCCTACAACTTCATCCACCATTCTGATCCGGTTATAGATAGGAGACCGCGGTTTAAAAATTTGTATTCCGCCTGATATTATCCATCATATCATGTATATATTACACGATTTTTGCTGATGAGTGGTTTACGACTTACTAACAACTAAAACTTACATGAAATTCCTCTAAATTTTAAACATCTGCAAATCGGCTTAGATCTGATTTCTTCATCTGAAATTTCTACACGTATGAAATACATAATATTGTTTATCTTTAATCGTGTTGAAATTTTAGATAAAAAATGAACACTAAGCTGATTTGCAGATGTTTAGAATTTCAGAGGAATTTCATATAAGTTTAAGTTGTTAGTAACTCGCGAACCGCTCATCGCGTATTACATGACTAGAAGGAGAATATCATGTTGAATTCAAATTTTCAAACCGCGTTATCGTGTCTTTAATCGGGTCAAAGTGGTGGATGAAATTGTAGAAAAGTGTTACCAACTGCTAGTTGTGTAACAGTCAAAATATGGGAACGATATTTCCCATGTTGCATCCAATAAACATGGAAAATCTTTCGAGCCAATAGCTCTGGAAATTCTTAAAAAGCAGATCAGTCAGCCTATTATAAAGTACGGCATATTCATTGATAATGAATTTCCTTTTCTAGCAGCTACACCAGACGGATTAGTAGGAACGATACGGTTGTAGAAATAAAGTAACCTTATAGTCCCCAAAATTTAAGTTTAGATGCACTCATATTTTTTTAAAAAAAGTAACTTTTTGGAAGAAAGATAAACATTCAAACAAATTTTGTATATATAAACACGACAGGTGGTATTATTAAATTCAGGGCCAGTTAAGAACAAGGCGCCATAAATATGTATTAGCTGTTTGTATATCAGCTAGTGAATTGAAGTATGAGACGATGTTTTCTGGAGTGAAAATATAGAAGAAAAATTGGTCAAATTTTATATGGATTGTTTATTGCCTGAGTTAGTAGATTGAAGGTATAAGCTATATAGAAGAGTTTATTTAAAAAAAGTAAAACAATTAAAAATCGGCTATACTGGATATCTCAAAAAACTGGTTAACCCTAACTATAATTGTATTTTCAAATTAATTACATGGGGACGTTTTATGAGTATTTTTATATTTTTCATTTTAAGCAGGTTATCTTTTCTACAAACTAACCTTGTTGTACGTTATATAAAGCAGGTAATCAAAATGAGATTTAAAAAAATTAATATTACCTGCTTCTATGATTTTTGTCCTGTAAAAGCTTTTTTAATATATTTTTAATTTTAGTTTGATTAGTTTCTTTTGTTTATTAAACACTGCTATAAAACTTGTAAGGCTGTATTTTTTCAATAATTTAATTACTAGCTTTTTTGTACCACAGGCCACAGGTGCATAACATTCTTACAAATAGACCTGTTGTAAATACTCGTATACAACAGTAAAATTACAAATTGTAAAATTACAAATAGCCAAAAATATCTTTAAATTTAGATGCACCAAAATTATTTTATTTGTAAGAATCAACTGATATTGCATGAATTATGTATTTATACGTAATAAATATTTATAATGTTGAAAAAAAAAACGACTCCATATTAAAATATCCATTTTTTACCTCTCGCTAAGAGAGGTATTGAATTCATGCTAAAAATCGCATATCCAGATTTTAGTGAATAAGCACTTTTTAAGGTCCCTAGAATCCGATTATAACATATTTACGATGATGTCCGTGCGCGCGCCTTCGAACACGAGCGCCACTCATTTACGAATTAAATTTTATTCGATTTTATTTTATACGATTTTATTTTGAGAGGTAATGGTCCTCGCATAACGTCCGGCTGTCACCACATATGCGATATTTAAGGCAACGCTGTTTCAAATTCCACTCTTGCAATGAACCCACCCCGTAAAAAGATTTACTTTTTTACTTAACGGCTAATGTAGCTCTGAAAAATATAAGAAGGAAAAGGTGTCACACAATAATAAATAATAATTCTGGTATTTATAATTAATAAAATAGTAATATATCATCACGGCATATTACCCATTGCTGGGTGTACCAATCTACTGTGTGCACAAAAATCTTGGTAATAATGATTACAGGGATCACTTTTGTGCAAAAATTAAAGGCTAAATTGCAGTTTATCCAGAATTCAAGAATTTTATATTAATGGTTATATATATATATATATATATATATATATATATATATATATATATATATATATATATATATATATACTTGGTAAACTATTAAAAACACTAAATACCGCTAAAAATTGGGCGCGGAAAGCTATATTTATAGAGATTTTGGCATTTTTTCTGAAAAAATTAGGTTAGATGAACTACGCTTTTATACGAATAATACTGTTTCAATTAATGTATATTTGCAAAATTATGTCTTATTTTCCTTCGTATCCTACCTTTTATAACATTTTTACTTCCTTGTACAAAGTAAAGGAAGTATTGTATTCGCGAAAAATTTCGGTTTCCAGATTTCAACGGAAATATCCATTTTGGTCATCCCTGATTCCATTCTGACTAATTTCGTCGTGACGTCTGTACGTACGTACGTATGTACGTACGTATGTACGTACGTACGTATCTCGCATAACTCAAAAACGGTAAGCCGTAGAAAGTTGAAATTTTGTATTTAGGACTTCTATAACATCTAGTTGTGCACCTCCCTTTTTGGTCATTACATAATTTCCAGAAAAGGTACTTTATTTGAAGCCTATAATAGATTTCAATGAAAAACTATATTAAAATATAATCCAAAACTTTTCAAATTTAGTATATAAGACTTTTATATCAATTGGAATAACATAGCAGAATTTGCTTAAAACAGGCTAACCGGAAGTGATATATTACCTGAAGTTGTTAACAGTTTTTCTTGAATAAAATGGTTTCATTTTGATTTTAGAAATAAATGCTTCAAATAAAAGTTTTAGTGAATTAAATTCTGCGGCTAGCACATCAAGTATTATTAAATTAGCCCTTTGTATAAGCGAGATTTGTAAATTTAAAACTTATATACTTTTTGGTTTTTGTAATGAAGCTTGCTATGGATTAGGACAAAAAATAACAAAAAAAATAAAAAATAGATGTTAATGTCAAATTACGTCAAATACGTGCAATTTTATAATTGAGTCTATACTTCATATTCATATTGGTCTTGCGTACAAGGAAGTCGTGTGGTGTCCACATCAGATTTTTTATTTATAATTTTGCGTTCATCTGTCAAACTATGTAAACTAACATGAAGATAGTGGGCCGAGTGATGTTGAATGTGTGTGCCTGGTGTGCGTTAGGCATTGTTTTTGTCAGGATTTTTTTAAAAAAAATAAAAAATACGTGTGCGTCAGGTATTGTTTTTGCCAAGATTTTTAAAAAATTTCTTAAAAAATTACCGTGCGTTAGATAATGGTTTTGCCAGGATTTAAAAAAAAAAATTCCAAAAAAATATATAAATACCTGTTTCCGCGCTCCAATTTTGTTTCTTTATTATATTTTAGCTAAAATAAGACATTACAACAAAAAAATTGCAATTTCTACTATTTTTGATAAACTGCAATCCTGCCAAATTAAATTAATTCTCTGTTATCGCGGGGTTCTCAAATGTGCAAGTTTAAAAACACATAAACTAAGCCAACTACAAAAGTAGGTACATGCACTGCACAGAGTAGAAAGTTTTTACTTACTTACTTACTTACTTACTACTGTTAATAATTGCTCGATATACAAGTATGAAGATTCATCAATGGGACATAAAGAAAATAAGGTTATGGTACACAACGGACGGCTCACAAACTATCTTTCCTTGCGAACGACGAACTAACTTTTTGAGATGATGGCTGCTGGGTACTTGATGGTTTACGCTTAATTACTGACGTAAACTTGCTAGAGGAGAACAACCAAAATTAAACGATCAGACCTTTTCTGTGCTGGCTACATCGCCATCGCCATTACAATCACAATCCAAAAACATCGTGTCACTCTGTCTTTTTCTTCTTCTTCTTCTTCTTCTTCTTCTTCTTCTTCTTCTTCTTCTTCTTCTTACGTGGATGACAGACGATGCACTTCGACTTATAGTTCTTACTTATCGTCACAAATGACGCTACTAGTTTATTGACATTAGTTGCAAAAACATGTGTACACAGCTAAAATCACTTCAAATTACGATAAAAGGTCGAATACTTGAATTTGTCATCCACGTCCGACCTAAACAACATGTTAAATCCTTTCTACCCCACCTTTTGTAAGGTAAAAACCTTTATTGACTGGACTAATATAATAATTGAGATGAAAGTAAGTGTTACTAAGTATGAAAAAAAATTTATTAACAAAATTAAATTCTCTTTAATTAACAAAAGTTATAACAAGTATGTGTGTTACTTTATACTTACTTATTGTATTCTTATAAATTCGTACGCTTTTTTTGTCTGGCAAGCAAATTAAGTCTAGATTTATTTCCTTTCCGATTGACCATTATTAGAAAATTATTTTACTTGTAAATTTGTATAAAATAGACCAGCAAGTGAATATCTTTCACAAAACTGTACTAGGCGTGTGGCTTAGGCCCGGGCCACACTATGCGTTTTAGCGGGACCGGTAAAACCGCATCCGGTTAAACGGGATGGATCATATAGCGTCCACATATATCCCGCTAAACAGGACGGCAGCATTGACAACCCTATTTGGACACAGTCTGACCAATGTGTGATTAGTGCAGAGCCCAAATAGTATACGTTGTCTATTAAAAAACAAAACCAGACCCTTGTGAACGCTGGCATTATTTCCAATATGTTGTAGTTGTCATGCGGCAAATTGACCGTCCGATCAAACTGCAACATGCTGCGGTAGTATCCGGCAACCGGACCGCAACCGCATAGGTGTGGACGCATTCATTTAAAACAATAAGTTGTTGTCTTCCCGTTCAACCGGTCCCGGTAAACCGGTCCCGACAAAACGCAAAGTGTGGCCCGGGCCTTATGGTTGATACTAACAAATTCCCCTTGTGGCACTAGTTAGCAGTAGCAACTTTATCATAGAAAAGGGGTTTGATTTAACCAATGAAACGGACACTAATTTTAAAGAAAAATATATATTTTTTTTACTCGAAAGATAAAAGTCGGTACTAGGTCTGGAGAGTAACATTTTTTTTTTCATTATAGTTTTTATAATATATGATAGTCAAAGAATATTACATTCAAAGCCTTATAAAACGAACACAAAAATAAAAAAATAAAAAATTCAAAAAATGACGCTATATAGTCTTGAAGGCATCCTTTATCTTTTTATTTAAAAAATAGTCAATTCGAACCAAAAGTAGGGTAAATTTCGTGGCCCTAAAAAGAACACATTTTTGCTTTATTTAGTACGGGTGGGTATTCATCCGGACTAGATACGACACGCGACTTCCCCCGCCTGTAGCTCGTATGATATTGATATTACGTAAAAATGTGTACGAACCTTTTCGATAGAAAATTCATTTAATTTTGATATTCATCTTACTTGTCGCATGACAATCCAGAACCGAAATATTAACAAAAAACGATTTTTGAGCCATATTTAGGCAAAATTGAGGGTATTCCGGGGGGTGCGCGAGTGGGAACAATGGGTAGGTATGTCTAAGAGGCCTACAATAAACCGATTCCAATAGTTTAATATTTTTCCCGATTTAAAACCATGTTAATCTTTCTGACGACTGACCTACGTTTGATTTTTTGGAACTTCGCGAAATACATGCTGAAATATTAACATACTTTCAATGTTCAAACATCAACATATTTTGAAAATTGAAGAAAATTACTTTTTAAAATTTATACACAAATATGCTAAGTCACCTTTGAGAAACAGTAAAAATGTCAAATATTTCTAGAAATACCTGGATTTTACCTAAGTAACCTTAACTTTCCAACTTTAGGCTTCATTATTCGTATATGCAGAATGTTTCATGATGTTACAACTTTAAAATCATTATATTTTGCGTTTGTTGTAAGTAAATTAGAGTACGCCAGCCTAATCTGGTATCCTTCGTATGCCAGTCAAAATATGCAACTAGATCGCATCCATAGAAGATTCCTGAAATATCTTTCATTTAAAGAAGACAATATTTATCCAGACAGAGATGTTGATTTAAATTCTCTTCTAGAGCGTCATTCTTTACCTTCTTTAGTTTTCAGACGAGAAGCCTGTAGTTCCAGATTTCTTTGGATGCTTCTCCACAACTATATATAGATGCACCATATCTGCTGTCATGTGTGCCATTCCATGTCCCAAGGTTGGCTTCAAGACAAGGCGGATCGTTTCGCCTACCCGTTACACGTACACTTATTTTGCAGCGCTCACCTGTTCACTTAATGTGCCTCAATGCTGACAAAATGTACGAAGATATATTCACCTAACTATGTATCAATATTTCTGATTTTTGTTTTTTTATGTTGTAATATTTATATTTATTATTGTTTCTATTAATTTTACCCTGTAATTGGCCTGCTGTTGGGTAAATAAAGCGTATTATTATTATTATAACTAATGGTAGAACTAAGCACACACATAAAACACAAGCACGCGCATGCACGCACGCACGCACACTCACACAGGCAAATACACGCGCACGCCCACACAAACATACACACACACTTACATATACACACACCCACTTACATATACACACCCACTTACATACACACCACACACACACACACACACACACACACACACACACACACACACACACACACACACACACACACACACACACACACACACACACACGAACGCGCACATCGTGAAAATGTTAAAACTGGATTCTAGAGACCTTAAAACGTGCTCATTTACCAAAATATCTTGATATGCGATTTTTAGCACGATTCCTATACCTTCCTTACCAAGGGTAGTAGGAGGTAAAACAGACACAAATATCAAAATATTTACTCACGATAGTGGGGTAGTATTAGTATTTCGTTAAAGTATGAACCATTATCGTTTACTGGCGAACGTATTATTTTAAATAACTTTAACACATAAAAATGGCACTTAAATATTTCTGACTCTAGTAGATACTTCAATTATGTTTGCGTTTTACTGATATTGTTCTAAATAAATACTGTCTCAACTGTCAACTGTGCGTACGTGTTGCTTACAGCTCTGTGTTATTTCAATTTTTTGGTGGTTTAATGTTCGCATTTATTTGCGTGTTCTATTTTATTAGATGTGCTTAGTGTATTGGTGCATGTATTCCTATTTGCTACATCGGTAACTGTAAGTCTGTTCTAGTTATTTGAATTTTTATATCTCATATTTAGTTACAATGAAATTTCTTATGAGCCAAGTTAATTTTTGACAAGTTTAGTCGAATCTCTCGCCGAGTGCGATTAGCAGTGGCGTAGGTTGTATATTTGAATATATATTTTTATGATTATATTATTTTAGCACCTATATATTGTTTACTTATTTCGTTAATTTATTATTTTTAGATCTACTATTTAATGACGCAATCCCACTAGTCTATTTATTTTAAATATTATATTTTAGTAAATTAAATTATTTTATCTAAGTTAGGTGATAGGGTCATTTTATTGTTGTAGGTTTAATTATAGGCATTGTTAGTAGGCTTTCTTCCTGTATGAATCATATTCCTCATCTTCAGTAACATACTCTTTTCTCTATTGTTTATTCCTTTCCGTGGTCCTAATTCAATTGCGTCTTCTTGCCTGCCGTGACAGACCCCACTGGCGCATCCTTTTTCCTTTTTTGTATCATCTGTGCAACTTCTCATATTCATCAATAGATTTTAGCTAGTTTTTAAGCAATTATTTATTTTTTATTCTTTTACACAGTACTTCTTAAATATTTCATGTGTAATTCAGCTTTCATTAATACAGTCTGTTCTTAATTATTTTATGATACGATGTCTAACGACTGTGGCAAATGTAAATTTAAAAAATCAGAAGGGCTAGTTGGGTGTGAAGGTGAATGTGGACTATGGTTTCATTCATCCTGTATTAATCTAACTGAGAGTCAATTCAAATTTCTAGAAAGCAATCACAATATATTGTATCTATGTGACAAATGTAGACGTAATAATGGTATATTTGTTAATTCTGCTTTAAAAAAATTAGATACTAAATTAAATGAGCTGCATAGTACTGTGATAACCTTAAAAACGTAAAAGAAAATTTTTTCAGCGATTTATTTAACAAGCTTGAGGTAAATATTATGTCCAAAATCGAATCTTTCTGCTCCACTATTAAGAATGATATCAATATATCTGTATCTGAGCAAGTTAAATCCTGCAATCTCACGCAAAGCTCTCAACATAACGAAAAGTCATATTCAACTGTTACTGCCAAAAGAGTTGAACCACCTATTATTATTAAACCAAAGGATTCTACACAAAAGTCATTGGCCACTAAGTTCGACCTTCTCAAATCTGTCAATCCCATCGATACAAATATTCAAATGACAAATATGATGTAAGACAACCCTCTACTCTACACCCAAGACTGAGAATAGTTGGTTTAACCGAGCAACTTGAACCTGACATAATCCTAATGCATTTAAAAACTCTCAATAAATCGTGCTTTAAAGATAATTTTACTTGTGATATAATTTCTATCAAATCCTTACGTAACAATAATAATAAATTTCAAGTTACAGTTCAAGTTGATCATCAAACATACCATAATATCATGGCCTTAGGAAAACTGTGGATCGGTTACGATTACTGTTCCGTTTACGATGCGACTGACTTACGTCGTTGCTACAATTGTTGCGGATTCCACCATCATTCAGCTCAATGCACCAAAACTACTCCTACATGCATTAAATAAATGTACGTCGAATGTGTTAAAATGTGTCCATTGCTCTCATCTAAAAACAGCTCAGAATTTAGACATGCGGCATGGGATTTTAATTGCCATGTTTATAAAGAAAATTTGAAAAATTTTAGAGATTCTGTCTTAGGAAATATATAGCAACTACAGAACACTTTCATACATCCTCCAAATAATATATCTAATACTTTTTACTGTTACTACCAGAATGTTAGAGGACTAGGTGGTAAGTGTAATGATTTGTATTTAAATACTTTATCTCTTCCTCTATATGATTTATATGCATTAAGTGAAACGTGGTGCAATGACAGTATTCCAGATTCAGAATTATTTGATCCTAATACATTTATGGTGTTCAGGAATGATCGTAATTTTATTGAAACTAACACAAACCGTGGAGGAGGAGTCCTTTTTGCTGTTAAAAATCATTATAAAGCATTTAAAATTGACATCTATTCTTTCTGTGACAAATTCAGAGAAATTATTCACATTGACATACTACTAATTAAAATTATTATGCAGCATCAAACACTTTATGCTCTTAATCTTTATATTCCTCCATCCTGCAATTTAAACGATTATAACATACTTTTCGAAGCGTTATCTTTTTTAAATTCTTTGTATAATGCTGAATTCATTATATTTGGTGATTTTAATATGCCTTTCTATCTTCAATGTCATACAGGAACTTCATTTTCCCCTATCTTCAATTCTTTTAATAATTTCATAAATTTCTTTAACTTACAACAATATAATTTTATTCTAAACAAGGATGAGAAATTACTTGATTTGGTTCTTACTAATAATAATTGTGTAGTAACAAGATCCATTGACCTTATTGTAAAAGAAGATTATTATCACCCTGCTTTATCAATTGATATCATACTAAAACACAGCAATATTAAATTTCATGCAGTGAACAATAATGAACTGAATTTTAAAAAGGCTAATTTTCCAGCCCTATATAATGATTTATTTCATACAAATTGGGATTTTCTGTATGAGAATAATAACGTCAACGCTACTGTTGATAATTTCTACTCCATATTAAACTTTATTATTTATAAACATGTACCCGTCAAACTACGCTGCAGACATTCGTATCCTCCTTGGTTCACTGGGCCAATAATTTATAAAATTAAGGAGAAAAATAAATCTTTCAAGCAGTACAAAAAAACAGGTAGCACGACCGATAAATTAAAATATACTTCACTAAGAATGCAAGTTAAATATGATATAAAAAATGCATATAAAAATTATTGTAAAAAGATGCAAGATGAATTAACAGAAGATCCTAAAAAAATTTGGTCATTCATTAACAATAAACGTAATATCACGTCTATCCCCAGTGTGTTGACTTATAACAATAATGTCATCGACGATCCACAATCCATAGTTAATAGCTTCGCTGATTATTTTTCAAAATCCTTTGGTACAGTGTCCTACAATAATACTTTTACATTCTCTGCTAACCAGTTCCCATCTATCCTTCACATAGAGTCGCTATCTGAAGAAGATGTTTCATCGGCAATAAATAAATTTAAATCTAAAGCCACTATGGGTCCAGATTCAGTTCCATCATTTCTTGTAAAAGATTGTTCATTCGCTTTTGTAAAACCATTGACGTATATCTTCAATCTAATACTAAATCAATCTACAATCCCAGATTGCTGGAAAATATCTAGAGTTAATCCTGTTTTTAAGAAGGGTGACAGGAATGATATTATAAACTACCGACCTGTAGCGATAATTTCTCTCTTCAGCAAGATACTGGAAATTATTCTCCATGATAAAATATATAATCATGTTTGCAACTCGTTTTCAGTACACCAACATGGTTTCATAAAAGGCAGGTCAACTGTTACGAATTTAATGTGTAAGACACAATTTATCAGCGAGGCAATGGACACACAAGGGCAGGTCGATGTGATATACACGGATTTCACTAAGGCTTTCGATAAACTTGACCATTTTCTTTTAATTCAAAAACTTGAATCATATGGATTATCTTCTTCTCTAGTGAGTCTTTTATCATCATACCTTCACAATAGATATCAGTATGTCAGAACTCATGACTGATGTTTTTTTACAAAGTTCCGGTGTACCACAGGGGTCGATTCTCGGGCCGCTATTGTTCAACATTTTCATCAACGACATAGTATCTAACCTGGATGTTGAATACTTACTTTATGCAGACGATTTGAAACTGTTCCATAGAATTAGTACTGTACAAGACTGTGAATATCTTCAACGTAATTTAAACATCTTACACAATTGGTGCGTTTCGAATAAACTTAATTTAAACATCGAAAAATGTAATGTCATGACCTTCACACGCAAACTATCACCAATTAAATAGTTACAATTTAAATAGTAATATTTTATATAGACCACCAGTAATTACTGACTTAGGGGTTACTTTCGATCCAAAATTAACGTTTACTAAACATATTGAAGCCAAAATATCTACTGCATACAAGTGCTTAGGATTCATCATACGTAATTCCGAACTTTTTATCGACGAAAATGTTCTAAAATTATTATTCATTACGCTGGTTAGGCCTCACCTCGAATATTGTTCCGTAATTTGGAACCCAGTTCACCACAACGCTGCTGAATCAATTGAAAGGGTGCAACGGAAATTTCTGAAAGCAGCTATATTTATTCTTGAAGGAACTTATCCAAGCAGAGGGACAGCACAGTGTATTTTACTGGAGAAATTCAATTTAAATTTCTTATCCCAAAGAAGGATGATGCATGCAACTATTCTAATACATAAAATAATGAATAATACAATTGACTGTCCATTGCTACTAACTAAATTATCCCTACAAGTACCCAGATCTTCGGCCCGCTATAACAATACTTTTTATTTGCCCACAGCTCGTTCCATTTTATTATCAAAATCCCCCATTTACTTTATGATTAACTGCTATCATTCAATACAAGTCCATATCGATTTATTCCATGACAGCATTAATATTATAAAGCAATGTGTATATTTCTTTTAAATAAGTTTTTTCTTACCCTGTAATTGGGCATTTTGCCTGTAGGGTATAGTATTACATAATAATAATAATAATAATAATAATAATAATAATAATAATAATAATAATAATAATAATAATAATAATAATAATAATAATAATAATAATAATAATAATAATAATAATAATAATAATAATAATAATAATAATAATAATAATAATAATAATAATAATAATAATAATAATAATAATAATAATAATAATAATAATAATAATAATAATAATAATAATAATAATAATAATAATAATAATAATAATAATAATAATAATAATAATAATAATAATAATAATAATAATAATAATAATAATAATAATAATAATAATAATAATAATAATAATAATAATAATAATAATAATAATAATAATAATAATAATAATAATAATAATAATAATAATAATAATAATAATAATAATAATAATAATAATAATAATAATAATAATAATAATAATAATAATAATAATAATAATAATAATAATAATAATAATAATAATAATAATAATAATAATAATAATAATAATAATAATAATAATAATAATAATAATAATAATAATAATAATAATAATAATAATAATAATAATAATAATAATAATAATAATAATAATAATAATAATAATAATAATAATAATAATAATAATAATAATAATAATAATAATAATAATAATAATAATAATAATAATAATAATAATAATAATAATAATAATAATAATAATAATAATAATAATAATAATAATAATAATAATAATAATAATAATAATAATAATAATAATAATAATAATAATAATAATAATAATAATAATAATAATAATAATAATAATAATAATAATAATAATAATAATAATAATAATAATAATAATAATAATAATAATAATAATAATAATAATAATAATAATAATAATAATAATAATAATAATAATAATAATAATAATAATAATAATAATAATAATAATAATAATAATAATAATAATAATAATAATAATAATAATAATAATAATAATAATAATAATAATAATAATAATAATAATAATAATAATAATAATAATAATAATAATAATAATAATAATAATAATAATAATAATAATAATAATAATAATAATAATAATAATAATAATAATAATAATAATAATAATAATAATAATAATAATAATAATAATAATAATAATAATAATAATAATAATAATAATAATAATAATAATAATAATAATAATAATAATAATAATAATAATAATAATAATAATAATAATAATAATAATAATAATAATAATAATAATAATAATAATAATAATAATAATAATAATAATAATAATAATAATAATAATAATAATAATGATAATAAATAATATTTTGCCCAAGGCGTAAAAGGAACGTGCTAAAAATCGTATATTAAGATTTTAGTAAATTAACTTGTTTCAAATTCCCTGGATTCTAATTTAAATATTTTTACGATTAAATCTGTGGCTGTGTATTGATTTAATACCTTATTTTTCTTCGCTTGTCCTCCGATATAATTACTATGTAGTGTCGCGTTATGTCATACCCGTCGGTACATTTGAAAGCTATGTAATGAAAAAAACACCCGACGTAACATCTCATTTAGTTACTCATTCCGTCGGATACGTACGTTCAACAAGTGTTGTGTGTTGTGTTTTTAAATAAAGTGTAATGATAATGATATTGTGAAAAAGAAGGCACTCTTCACCTTCAGGCTGTCGCTATACTACGTTGGAGGAGGAATTACATAGATTGAACAGAAAACTGGTTTGAAGTCCTAGTAAGTACTAGATACTTTGTTATGGGAAGGAACTGGTAGTCATGTGACTTACCCTCATAGACCCGATGAACGCGTGTTCATCCTTTTTTCTGCCATGTAACATTTGGATCTGGAAAGGACTTACCCCTTTAGATCTGATGGACATGTGTTCATTATGGCGTATAATTACACTGATCTGAACCAGGTAATCAAGTGACTTACTGCAGCTTTCCTGATAAACATGTGTTTATCCAATTTTTGGTAATTAAGGTAAGTACTTTATAGTACCCTTCCATAGTCCAGGTTTAGTGTTGGCTTATTCAAATTGGTAACGATGTTACGTACGTTCAGTATTATACTTGTTATGTAAACATCAAACCTTCCTTGATTCAGATAGTTTGTCACGTGACTTACGAACCTTATATTTTACTCATATAATTTTAACACAAGGAGATGTTACATGTTTGTCCGGTGTGCGGTAACGAGAATTTACCCAGGTACATGGTTCCGGAGACAAGTCTTTTCCTCTATCTAAAGTCTTAAGCAAAGATTTACTTCTTTCTTGAAGAAAACCCCTATCGATTAACAAAGGCCAAAACGTAAACATACAAGATGAATTTGTTGTAAGACAATTTAAAGGAAGAAATGGCTGACAAGCACCCGTTGGTAGCCATTTATTAAACATTGCACACACCTAAACTAATTGGTGAAATTCAAACGTGCATACCGGAAACAGTGGTCAAACAAGACATTTCCCTTACATAAATAGATTACTCAGAGCCTTTTAGCTTTGGTTATCTTAATCAGTAACATGCTAACAAACGATCTAACTCTAACTGGTGTAGCAGATTCCTTGCCAAAATTGGCAGACGCTTCTCAGTTTATGGATAATGCCGCAATTGTACATAACGCACTCCCGCTCTACGGAAAATACATTTTCTCACCTCACCAAAATACAGTGCAGTAAAGTGGTGAAAGACCACAGACCACAGGTATAGACGATTATTTATTCAACAAAAATCTTTATGAAAACGTAAAAATGAACACTTCTTCATTCAAAACCGTGTAAACTAACAGCGGCATCGGAACTCTACCAGGCTAAAAGAGAGGAGGGAGGCGTCAAAAACAGGACAATAAAAGGACAAGAGATACTGGTGTAATTTGCAGGCTCTTACGTAAGACAAAGTTGTCTTAATCTGGGTAAACGGATTCGCTATATCTTTCAAAAATATGCCTTTCAAAATTCTATAGCAAAAACAGTTATTGTAAACAGTCAACTTAAAACATGAATAGGCTGTTTCTGACTTACTCTTTATAGGTACTATATCTAAGTGCTAAGTACTCCAAATGAGTTCATATGAAGTTATTTTTAGCAAAAAAAATTCTAATGAAAAATTTAGCTTCATTTAAAATTTAGTAGAACTAAATATGTTCATATTACATCCTTTTTTAAAATTAGAGGATTCCAAAATAGTGTCTCAACAATTACTGATAAGTGTTACCTAGCAAATATAGTTTTCGAACACGCTTGTTTTTACTATTAATAGAAAGCAAATATAGAAAATATCTTAGATTTAGTTTCAAATATCAGAGATATGAAATTAATTGTTTAGGTTAAAACCATATATCATACATACTAATAATGAGAAAAAACAATTTAGTATCAATGTGTATCTACAGTAAAACTCCTTGAATCACTGTAATTCTTTTTTAACAGAGAAATATGTAACTTCAATCCAACGCAAGAACTAAAGTTTCTGGGAGTTGGAAAAAGGAAAATTTCTCTTAGCTCCACATAACTATTAGCAAAACTTAACAGAATAATGACCATTTCGAATTACCGCAAAAATCATCATAATTGGTGATACAGTCATTTTTCACTTCCTATGTGTCACATAAAACAAAAGGTTTAAACTTGAAATTTTTTCTAGTGCCTCAACCTCTGTTTGGGGAGCTCCCAGTCATGAATTTAATATAGCACGCGGCTAATGCAACACGCAGGAACGAAATTATCGCATAAAATGTCTGGATTTTTTAGTAGCTTTCTATCACATGGTAACAACCATCGTTTTTAATCCATAAACTTAATAATTGTTGAATTTTTGCAGTTTAAAAGAAATGAACAGAGACATGTTATACATCGTTGGAAGGCAAAAAAAACAGTATAACTTTTCAATATGGCGTCCATATAAAAATTAAAACTTTCACATCATAACTCGAAAATATACAGTATATAGAAAAGCTGAGCTTCACCAGTCGAAAAAATATAAAACGTTCCTTAAAGATATGCAAACCAAAAATCCAGTATCATTTAACACTTAAAAGTATTTACAAAATAAAAAAAACAGCGCAATTTATATTTTCGCCTATATTTAGTGACCTTCGCCTTTTTCGCAAATAACGAAACATCATTATCATGGTGTTCTAAATGGGCAACTTTAGTATAATTTAACCGGCTTCGTATCTTATTTTTCTCGAGTTTCCCATGTTGGAATAGTAATCATGGACATCTTGTATAGTTACAACATTCGGGAAACTGCCAATTGACCTATATGCCAGAATAATAAACACAAAATGTAAAAATTACGCACTCCAGACTCCTCAGTAGATTCCTTTACAATTAATTATGCGTATTACTTTTAGGCTTTTTCCGCCTTTTTACCTTCCGTCACCTTTAGGTAAGGAAGGTATTGTCGTTGGTCAAAAAATTCGATGATGCGTTTTTAATCAATAACCACGTTTTAGGGTCCATAGAATACGAATTTACTATTTTTACGATGACGTCTGTATGTGTGTGTGTGTGTGGATGTGTGTGTGTGTGGATGTGTGTGTGTGTGGATGTGTGTGTGTGTGGATGTGTGTGTGTGTGTGTGTGTGTGTGGATGTGTGTGTGTGGATGTGTGTGTGTGTGTGTGTAACAAAGTTTTCGTCTGCGATAACTCTAATACTACAGTTACAAAAATTATAATTTTTCGTATACTTCTTCGTTACATCCATATGAAGAGCTGATTAGATTTTGGTTACAATTGGTCAACCGGAAGTACCATCATTTGAAGATTTTAACAGTTTTTCTTGAAAAAACTATGTTAAATATCATTTTTTCACATTTGATGTTATTATAAATATTAAAGAATATTTTATTCTCTATACGATTTGACTGCATTTTATACTTAATATTAAATGGATGTAGAGTTAAAAAATTATAAAGAAATTAAATATCATGAAGTAGCCACAGCTATGGAAACAGCTATTATATTAAGAAAATTATGATTGAAAGATGTCAGTGTCAAGTGAAATTGACATAGTGTGTTTGTCTTATAATTTTATTGGAAATATAGGATCTTTTGCTTTCTGTATGAAATTTGTATAAAATACATACAACTGCTTCAAGGTAATGTACAAGAAATAATAATAATAAATCTTTTATTTCTGCAGATACATTACACTGTACATAGAAAACGTCACAAAATAATAATTTTCTGTATGAAATTTGCATAAAATACATGCAACTGCCAGAAGGTAATGTACAAGAAATAGAATATTTAATTTAGCAAGGAACTTTCCGTATGAAATTTGTACAAAATACATAGAACTGACGGAAGGTAATGTGCTGGCCACATCAGATTTTTTCAATTAGTTAGAAATAATAATACTTGAAAAAGCGATTGGTGTTTTAATAGTTGGTATCCATTATTCCAAAGATTGCTCAAAGAAAATCAAAATTTTTTTGAATCAAAATTCCTTGCTCTTTTCACGTTTCAGAGACACACATTCGTTGTCCAAGGATCTTGCCCTAATAGGAGGGATTTTATCCGGAGAGTGTTTATAAATAAGAACATTCCTCAAACTATTCTGCCTTTAATGCTGTCATCGTTGTTCGAATGAACATTATGGGTGCTGTCACAAAAAAAAACCAAGAGATTTTGTTGCTCAAAAATTTAGAACCATATTCATATTATTTAGAATATAATATAAATTTTATAACCAACTCCGTCTATATAGAGAGTTCCTACTACACAGGAATTTCTTATCGAGCAGCTCTCTATCGGTAAAAATCAAAGATGAATTTGTAATTAAAAGACAAATTAGAGAAATATACATTACAAGGTCAGCAAATCGAAAATATGAAGTTACATAGAATCGAGTTCGAATTCTAAAATATATCGGAAACATATTTTCCCTTACAAGGACCACTATTACACTAGTTACCTTAATGGCTCTTACCAGTGCACATTAGGGTTCAGAGTCTATCATCAATAAATGTAAACCTTACTACAAGAATACAAGATAAAGTAGAAAATAATGAACGAATAAAAACATCAGGTCCTATTAGACAACAATCTTTACTTGTTTTTCTATTTTTCAACGAAAAACCAGAATTGTACACAGCGTCAACAATTATTCTTTACATTCGTGTCACATCTGAATATCGTTCAGATGACCAAAGATTTTTATTCTAACATACCAAAAACCGAATATCCAGTGTGTTCTAAAACTATTAGTAGATGTATAAAGCTAGTATTAAAAAAGAGCCGTATAGTTACAAATATTTTTCCAGGCTACAGTATAAGACACGCTTCCACCTCTGTAGCAAATAGAACAGGTGTTAATATAGACATGTCACAGATATTATTTTGCGTAAGATTATTTTTATTAAATTTATTATGTTTTGTCTCTAATTAGCTATTTAGGTACGTAACCGATGCTATTGGGTAAGAGCTACATTTAATGATACTGGTATTCACGTATTTTATTTCAGTTTATTTCTAGATTTCAGTGTGAGAACATCGATATTATAGTGATTCAGGTGAGAGAGTTAATCTAGCATGTGTATGATTGTGAGTGTGCGTGTGAGCAGTACTGGGTACTGTAGTGGCCGCATCGTGTGAACCCGAGGGTCGCCAGCGTAGCAGCAGGGAAGGCTGTAGTGACCCACATCTGGTGTCGCCAACGGCAGCAGCAGTTAGGGCTGTAGTGATCTGATCCAGTTGGTTAAGAGGAATGTCTCCGGATCACCACCGAAGCGGCAGTGGTTCCGTACTGGCCGCTCGTGTGAACCCGAGGGTCGCCAGCGTAGCAGCAGGGAAGGCTGTAGTGACCCACATCTGGTGTCGCCAACGGCAGCAGCAGTTAGGGCTGTAGTGATCTGATCCAGTTGGTTAAGAGGAATGTCTCCGGATCACCACCGAAGCGGCAGTGGTTCCGTAGTGGCCGCTCGTGTGAACCCGAGGGTCGCGGGCGTAGCAGCAGGGAAGGCTGTAGTGACCCACATCTGGTGTCGCCAACGGCAGCAGCAGTTAGGGCTGTAGTGATCTGATCCAGTTGGTTAAGAGGATTGTCTCCGGATCACCACCGAAGCGGCAGAGGTTCCGTAGTAACTAGCGGTACTGCCCGTAGTTGCCAACATGTGTGTACGGTGTGTGAATGCCTGAACCTTATGTAAATGGTTGCCTTCTCACTGAGTATTTCTCATGTGTTAATTCTTTTACAGAAATAATCACGGTGTGAAGGAGGATTCCGCGTGACCGGGTTCAGCCAGGCGACGGTCATCTAGATTTGTTATTATTTTTGTATTAATACTGTATATACCGGTTTGGGTGATACATGTGTTTTAATATTCTAATTTTCAGCGCTAACACTTAATCGTCATTTATAACAGACACAACAAGTTGAACACCGAATTTTCAATAATCAATCAACTTTTATAATAAACCTGTAATTACCTAATAGTCAACTTTTGAAATTAAGTATGAAGAATTAGTTTAAATATTTGGGATTTATAAGGGGCTATTGTTATGTATAGGCTATTGCAAACCGGGTTGGTGCTCGTATGGGCTATGTATATCATAATGTACGAAAACTGTTTTAAATACGATAAAATTCAACATGATTTCGCACCTATCACTTTAAGCATCTACATAGTAATTATATCGGAGGACAAGCTCGGAAAATTACGATCACCTTCCTTACAGGTAAGTCGGTTAATCTTACAATTTTTGTTTATTTATTTATTGTTACGTTTTGACACCCAATCCGAACAGACGTAAATACACAGAACCCCCGAGTGATTATATAAACTAATTAGTGCAATTTAATTATTGTGACGCGACTAGTGTCGTAACCAACACCTCAAATTAGTAATAAAAAAACAAAAGAACAGAGTGCGACGGCACTTTGTTCAATTGACCAAAATGCTGCAAACCACTGCAGAAATACACCATCCACCAGCAGAAGGAAAAATCACATCTAAAGAAGATACAATTGCAAAATGGCAAAACGTTGTTTCAAAGAGAATACTCGCAAGTGATACTAAAGACAGGCAAACAGAAATTACAACAAAAAAAAGTTCCAACTACAATAAATACCGTAAATATATGACCATTTAATTTTTTTTGTGATGATGTCATAACTTAAAAATAAATGAAAGTCGGAAGGTGAATCGCACATATTAATGTATATTTTTAAAAATTAAAATCGACGTGTTTTAGGGTCTTTAAAATACCATTTAATTCTCTGGTTTTTTTATCTCCTGTCATACCGAAGTTAAGGGAGGTAATTTTATTGGTCCAAAAATTCGATGGTGAGTTTTCAATAAACAAGCACGAATTAGGGTCCCCACAACACGTTTTTACTATTTTTACGATGTGTGTGCGTGCGTGTGTGTGTGTGTATGTGTGTGTATGTGTGTGTATTTGTGTGTGTGTGTGTGTGTGTGTGTGTGTGTGTGTGTGTGTGTGTGTGTGTGTGTGTGTGTGTGTATTAAAATATAATCCAAAACTTTTCAATTTTAGTATTTAAGACTGATATCAAGAGGAACAACATATTAGATTTTGGATAAAATTGATAAACCGGAAGTGATACTTTACTTGAAGCTCTGAACAGATTTTCGTGAAAATATGTATATTATGATATATTCCAATACTTTTCAAATTTGGTATTTATGACTTTTATATTAATGAGAACGGCACATTAGATTTTATCTAAAATTGATAAACCGAAAATGATATTTTACTTGAAGCTCTGAACAGACTTTCGTGAAAAATATTTTATGATTATATCAAAAAAAATTAAATTTGGTTTTTAAAACTTTTATATTAATAAGAAGGACATATTAGATTTTTTCTAAAATTGATAAACCGGAAGTGATACTTTATTTGAACTGAACAGGTTTTCGTAAAAAGAACATATTATGATATATTCCATAACTTGACAAATTTGATATTTAAGACCATTAAGGTTCATTCACAAATGAAAATTAGGTTTATAGTTTTTGTTTAGATTTAAGTAAGTCATTCATAAATGCAAGTTTAATGTAACTCTAATTTAGTTTTGATTGTACTTACATCTATGAAGATGCTTCAAAAACAAGATTTAAATATCGGTAAAGCAATGCTTAATAGATACCAGTGCGCCGTGAAACTGTCATTCGCTTGGCATTATTGATTATATTTCAGCAATTAAGTTTTGCCAGTCTCCTTGTTCCTCTCGCATTTGGTTTAAAGGCCGAATCTACCAAGTGAATACTAAATAAAGATAGATTTATATTTCTATATCGTTTTTCACTCATTCTCATTGGTGAAGTTTGTGACGTCAAACTAAATCATAAAACTAAAGTTTGGACCTTGCAATGATTAGCTTTATGATTTGGATTTAGAGACATTAAATTCTAAAATGTGAATGGAGTCAGAACATAATATGCGGCCAAGATCTTTAAATCTAAAGTATAAAACATAAATCTAAACCTAATTTTTATTTGTGAGTGTAGCTTTATATGAAGGGGAGCAATATATTAGATTTTGGCCAAAAATAATAAACCGGAAGTGACACTTTATTTGAAGCTCTGAACATATTTTCATGAAAAATATATTGATACAATCTAATACTTTTCAAATTTAGTATTTAAAACTTTTATATTAATGAGAACGACATATTAGAATTTTTTCTAAAATTGATAAACCGGAAGTAGTACTTTACAGGAAGCTATAAACAGATTTTCTGGGAAAAATATATTAAAATATGATCCAAAACTTATCAAATTAGGTATATAAACTCGAGTATAATTTGATACAACATACTAGATTTTGACTATACTTATAAAATGGAAGTGGCATTTAATTTGGAGCTCTTTCGAGGAAAACATAATAAAATATAATCCAAAATTTCGAATACAGACTTTTCTATTTATTGGAACAACAAATTAGATTTTGTGTACAAACGATCAATCGGAAGTGATACTTTGCTAAAAGCTCATTGCTATTTTAAACATGGAGTTGACGGGAGGTTATGTGCTGGCCACATCAGATTTTTGTTAAATATTCCAGACTTTATCCCACACTGTATTTAAATTGTAGGAAGAGGAATGATTTCTAAATTGAAAAATGAAACTCTTCGATTTAGGGCATATATAATTCTTATGGTTTTTTTTTCTGAAATCTGAATTTTTTTATTACATTAGATCCATTTCCCCACCAAACTACAACATAAGATATTATAGAATGGAACAGAGAAAAATACGTTAAACGCAAACAGGAAATGTCAAATATGTGTTTTAATCTGCTTAGTAGAAAAAGAACGGAAGATAATTTCTTACTAATGTTTGCAATATGTATACTTCCATTTAGTGAGACATCCAATGCTAATTTTATCAAAGATACAGAGTTTCCTTTTGCTAGTTTGTTATTTGTAGAGATTATCAATTCTTGAGTTTTGTTTTTACAAAGAAGTAAATTGAAGTTGAAAACCACAAGAATAGTTGTAAAAAAAGGATAAGGGCGCCACGTTATTTTTAACCTCAAAATTACGAAAAGGACGGTACTAAACAAAATACTAAAAGAGATCTTACCTACCGTAACGTTGTTGCCTGTAAACGACTGAGATTTGCGAAATAAAAGAAATAATTTAATAAAATAGAATTTAATGAAAGCAAGTTCCTGCGTGCTTAAGGCACAGTGAAAAAAAATGTAGAAACTTGTAAATGTATTCAACAATATAAAAAAAATTATGTAAGTGGTAAAAAAAGTAAAGAGAACAAAAATACACAAATTGTTGAACCCATAACCCAGTTCCGGGCGCGGCGTATATAGACTTACAGCTATTTGAAATAATATCAGTTCAAACGTGGGCTACATGCCATATGATACGCGCAACCTAGCTGAATCACAAGTTGCAACAATGGGTAATAATGTAATCACATAAAAAATATCAAGAAAGTGCTATACACAAAATAAATTGTTCTGTACTAATATTACAACAATGATCTGAGGGCTCCGATGACATACAATCATTTTCATAAAAAAATACAAAAGTGTCAAAATGAACTTACAATGAGGACACTGTAAAACAGTCCTTCACGGCAACACACAATTTTAAAATAAAACTTCTATTCTTCCACGTAAAAAAATATGAAACGGAAGAACGATCTGGAATGAAAGTTAATGTACTTAGATCATGTGACGTGTGCAGGGCGGAAAGGGCTATGGAGTCTGGCGATGTCGACGAATGGAACTCAAGCTGGCTGATGTCCCAACAAACGAAGATGAGAATGTAGAGCGGCCAAATCCTCCCTCGGAGATTAACTGCCAGAACGAAAATATAATGCCCATGAATCCACAATGGCGCATCACCGAAAAACCAACACTGGACAGTCAAAACGGCACTTCGACGTTATCAAAATCCGCACAATAGCGAAACCAAAACAATATTGGTTCAAAACGACAACGAACGAAACACTCCACTGTTGCATCGACAGAGAAACTACACAAAAAAATCTACGCCGAACAAAGGCCATGTGCCACAAATACAATGGTCAAAAAACACGTCCTTCTTGCATCACATCAGGAACTAAAGTCCCCGAGATCGCAAACTTTTACATGAAAATCAAAATGGTTGCCGGAAACATACAACGCCACAGTAAAACAAAAAAATAACATAAAGAAGAAATACAATAAAACGAACGCGCACGCCACTGTAGTATTAGACCGCATTAAACCTGCCAAAAATGTCAACAAAACATGAGAAGGTCGGCACAGAATGAAAGTTTGGAAGAAGTTCTAAATAAAATATAAATAGGCCAAAAATAATGAAGATAAAATACAGGTCAGTTGCTAAATAGAAGTGAAACATATTTTACATAAGAGATACACAATGTAGGAACCAATGAAACATAAAACACACACAATAAAAAGGAGACATGAAGTTGCAAAGAAGATTCATTGGACAGAACACTAATTAAAGAAGTTATAACAATTGAAAAACACAAGGAATATAAGAGATTGACCGAATAACAGTAAAGATTCGACGAGGAATAATCCAGATTTAAGTTAAACTAAAGGTACATAAAAGATAGAAATAGGAATCTAGAGCAAAAATATAATATGGCAAAATTAGATCGCAACAACTCCTCCCTTCCTTCCAGAGGAAATTTTCATCGAAAATTTCCGATAACTGCGACCGAAGAAAAAAAAATTCTGAACAAAACGCCGACGTACGAACTACAGTATCTGTAATGATTCATAAAAGAAAACGATGGAAGACTAAAGCGCAAACTTTTGAGCATTAGGTAAATGTGCGGAATACGAACAGACAAGGCAACACGACAACATATCAATAGAAAACGTTCATAGTGCCGACTAAATGAAGTAGAAACCAAATCCTCCGCAGAGATAGGCTACTATCCGAAAGGCTGTTCAACCCAGACCATGTGATATCCGCTGAACACCACAACCAAAATGATAGCGTACGCCCAAAGCTTCGCAACTAAAAATCCGCAAAACGCGAACCCACACAAAAGGGTTATAAACTAGTATACGAAACCCTGCTACTCCTAAGTCTAAAATTGAATGTAAACCGCGACTATGACTAACGTTACTGCTAATACTCAAAAACAGCGAAACGGAACATCCACGAATCCATACGTAACACACGACAACAATGGCGACACGGACTAAACAAAAAAAAACTCTAAAAGAAATATTCCTGACTAAACGAGACGGACGAAACAACAAAAAAATCAAAAGAAAACCACGTCTTAACCCAATGAGCCCCAAAACTAAATAATCCGAAATAACCGATACGGCCCTAAACAAAAGATATGGCCCTTTAAATCACGACGCTAAATTTTACTAACAATGACGACACCAAACAATGAAAAATGGTAAACAGCCCTAAAGACTGAAATGACCCTAACAGTTCGACCTAAACGAGATGGGCTAAGCAATTGTGCCAACAATGAATCGTAACAATACCAACAACAATGGCCGCAACAATGCCGACAACAATGACAACAATGCCAATAACAATGACGACAACAATGCCAACAACAATGAAGGCAACAATTGGCAGAACAGTGGCCACAACAATGAAAATTACCAAGAAAATTAACAAGATCCTCTAACATTTATGGCCTTACGTTTATGGCCCTCTAACGTTTTAGGCCCACGTTGGGCGCCAAAATTTTGTGACGATTATATAGGTAAGAATTAAAGAATTTTACAGAATTTCTAGTAATTATGTATTGATATAATTTAAACAGTAGTTTTTCATGTGAAATACAGTCGAATGCTTTGGAAAGGTCGCATAAGGCGAGTTCCACTTTTGGCCCTTCTCAAGACTCTGAACTGTTTTATTAATAACATTTAAAGCTGCCTGAATGGAGAAACGTTTTTGACGGAAGTTATAATTCTTGCCTTAAGTATTTTTCAAAAACCTTCGAAATTGTCGGTACAAATGAAATAGGTCTATAATTTTCTACATTCGAAAAGTCTCCTTTTTACCTCTCGCTAAGAGAGGTATTGTATTCATGCTAAAAATCGCATATCCAGATTTTAGTGAATAAGCACGTTTTAAGGTCCCTAGAATCCGATTATAACATTTTTACGATGATGTCCGTATGTGTGTGTGTGTGTGTGTGTGTGTGTGTGTGTGTGTGTGTGTGTGTGTGTGTGTGTGTGTGTGGATGTGTGTGTGTGTGTGTGTGTGTGGGTGTGGATGTGTGTGTGGATGTTGGATTCACGATAACTCAAATACTATAAGACTTAAGACATTTTTAACTACGGAATCCTCAATCTAACAATAATGGGAAGAGTTGATTAAGTTTTGGTAACAATTGGACAACCGGAAGTAGTAGTTACAAGAAAAAAATCATCTAAATATTATTTATCGAAAATTTATGTAAATACTTATATTAAAGAATGTTAAATTCTTTATTCGATAAATATAAATTCATTATTATATCTTCTATAGATTTAGAGATAAAGAAATGCATATAAAATAATTTGATGTAAAAATTCTCAAATCAAACTACTTCAAGGCAAGAAATTCAAAAGTTTGTAATTGACACATAAATGTCACTGTCAAAAATATTCGTATGCCGCTGTCAAAAATATTTGTACAGTATTATGAAGATTATGAAAATAAAAAAAAGTCGACAACGTAAAAGAATATACGTAAAAAAGAATATAAGAGGAATTTGCGAAAAAATTACGAATATAAAGAAAAAGGAAAGGTAAGTAGAAAAAAAATTCAGGATATTGAATACTTATAAAGAAAATGTATGTATTGTACATAATTTATATTAAAATATCCCATAGATTTTGCAAATATATGTGAGAATTATTTTGTAGTGAGACATGAACATATGTATTTGTATTTAAAAATATTTTTCGTTTAATGCGTACAACCAGGTATAATATCTGGCGAGAGGTTATGTGCTGGCCACATCAGATTTTTTGTACAGTGATTGTATTTTAGCTATTTTGAAAGAATCCGGATATACGCCTTCTTGAGTACACTTAATGAACAAGAAACTTGGTGGTTCAACAATGATATCAATTATTTCATTTAGTAAGTTATTGCTTATATTATAAAAGTCAAGACAATTATAATTTTTTAAATACCGGATTACATTATACACTTCGACAACATCGACAGATTCAAGAACAAAATTACTTTTGCGAGTACTAATATTAGTCATTACAATCTCTGTCAAATTAGAACTATCATTCGGTCCGTGTTCAATATTTTCAATTGTTTTTGAAGCAACTGAAATAAAGTATTCATTCAAATCATCAGGAAATAAATCAGGATGTACTTTATGACATGTATAATTCAAGAAGCGCTCTGAATTAATTAGTTTCCAACTATCTTTACTTTCATTATAAGAAGAAGAAGAATTTAAAAAACTGCTGTATGATGTACGTTTATACTGAGTTATTTTATTTCTGCAATTCTTTGATTTATTTTTATAAAGATTATGAAACTAGTTCCAAAAGCTTTTAGTTCATATCTCATTTTTTTAGAGATGAATCAAACCAGTTAATGGGTGATTTGTTGAAATTTGTTTTATATTCTCTCAAAGGAAATCAAATTTCTATATAGTTGATTAAACAAGTAAAGCAGTGGTCACATAATCATTAGATAAAGTTGAATTGAGAAATATTACTGTCAGTAAAACTTCTTACAGCTGCACAACTCTGGTCGGTTATACTGAAAACTTCCTTAATGCTTAAATATTGTCAGAAAGACATAGCTCCAAAACACCAGTAGAAAATTTGTTGGTATCCAGATTAGTGATTATGTTATACAATTATCCAAACTACTAGATGAATTTACAATAATCCCTGTACGTTCATCTATGGTAGCTCTAATACCAAAAGTATCTATTAAATTATTAAAGTTTAAAAAATCATTGCTAGGATTTTCAGAGCAAAAATCAAAATTGATATTCTCTGCAAGCATTGTTTTTTTTGTGTGAAGATATTAAAATGGTTAAGAATTTCTTTAACTTTGTTATAAAAAATGTTAAAATTACCTAATCCTGTCGTACGTAGAAAAATTTTGAAAACTGTTATATGTATACCACAAATTTCAGTGCGGTTAACTACGTTAAATTGTGTAAGGTCCAAAAATGTATAATTTATATTACTGTCAACAGAGACTGCCACACCTCTATGCTTTTTTTATTTAAGAAATTGAAGGAACTTCGGCTTCTATGGCCACTAGTCTCTCGGTATATTATTTATTTACATTTGGGTTTACATACTTATATACAGTTTGGGTAAGCTATATTTACATTATATTTCATTAAATATTTTTGACGTTTGACAATTTATAATAT
This sequence comes from Harpalus rubripes, assembly GCA_963082715.1. Classification (NCBI taxonomy): domain Eukaryota; kingdom Metazoa; phylum Arthropoda; class Insecta; order Coleoptera; family Carabidae; genus Harpalus; species Harpalus rubripes. The sequence goes on along the minus strand of OY720449.1, from coordinate 67,838,750 downwards.
TCTGTTCGCTGTCTTTGTTGGGGGCTAAGGCTTGTTTTAATGTTGGTGGTATGCTAGGGGTTTGTCGATGTATTGTGTGTTTGTTACAATGAATAATTATATGTTTTGCATACGCCACAAGTGTTGGGTTTTGTTTTGGCCAAGATGTAGTTGTGGATTAACCGAGTGTGTCCGATTCTCAATCTTGTTAGCACGGCTTGGGTTTTTCGGTCGTTCGGTGCTGGCTACTCCTGGATGTCTTCTTTTATCTGCCGTAGTTTATTATTCGACAAATTAATCAAGGTATTTTACCATAGATTTTTTATTTTTCCTTTTATGAGGTTTTAAGGTCGCGGGCTGATACTGGGATGTCGATTGGGTTCTCTTCCATACATTCTTTTGCTGCTTGATCGGCTTTATCATTTCCAGCAATTCCAGTTTGATAGATCGAATATAAATTTTGGTTGGGATATTATCCAGGGGGGAGATTTTTATGGAAGGATATATTTTCTGGATGCGGGAGTGAAATTTGGATATCTTGACAATACGAGTTTCATTTTTGTGTTAATAGCGTACTTTTATATAGTTCTGTTTTGGTTTTAAACAGTTTTTTAAATGCTTGGTTTTCCGGGTTATTAGTTAATTTTATTATATAGTTTAAAGACAGTTGTTTTCTTCGGAGTTTTAGTGAATGTTCTCCTGTTACAATATTTAAACTTTCAACAGGGCTGGTCCTATATGCTCCCGACGCTATTCTAAGGGCAGTATTGAGAATAGGGTCTAATATTTTCAATTTAGTTTTACTTGCTGTTGAGTAGACTATGGAGGTATAATCTATTTTGGAGCAGATTAGTGCTTTATATATATTGAATATTTATTTTTGATTCGATCCCCACTTAATGCTCCATGCTTTGTTGATTCTTTACAAAAGAAATATACTAAGGTATACCTTAGAATTTTGAATTCTTGAATAGAAAGAGAGTTTAACCAGTGTTCACTTACACAAATGAAATGAAAAGAAATACTCTCTAAAAATAAGAATAATTGATCCAATGTCTAACAACTATGTATGTAAGTATCCTCAAATTAGAAAACTTGTATTCCTATTCCTATACAGTTCTAAAACAAAAAAATGTCATTAAACTTTCATGACCGAAAGTGATTTTTTTTAAACTAAATTATTTTTTATTTGTAATATTTATTTATTATATGTGTAAAAAGTGTCTTTTAATTTTGTGAGAAGTGAATTTCGGACACGAGTTGCAGAGGAGTGACCCAACTATTAAAAAATAAAATGACTTCTAACTCTTAACACGTGTATCATACAATATTTTATCTGAAAATATTTTTTTTCACTTCTAAGAACATTTGACATGTCAAAAATATCAATTTGGCATTTTCCATTTATTATTAATTAAATAATTCATTTATAATCGCACTTAAGAATAAATTATAAATAAATATCCTTAAGTGCATAATTTTATTTATCAAGTTTGATAATTTATTTTTAATATTTGTTCAAAACGCGCGCCGATTTTGCCAAAATACTGGGCTAAAGGGCGACTAGAAGATGGTCAACTGGGCGCCGCAACATCTGAACGATAAAATAAGATGTGTAGAATTAAACAATTGTGCGCGTTAGATTAGGTTATTTTAACGTTTTCTTTTTTTTATTTTTTAGAAAAATCAGAGCGTCTTTTATAACTATTTTAAAATTCAAACAATTCTATGCCTGCTAGGCGTGAAAAATTTCAAGTTTATGTCGCCCATTTGACCGTCGCCCAGATGTCCCGGTACCCAGTTGATAATAGCGCAGTTGTTTGTCACCCAGCTATCGCGGGTTTTCATTAATGGTCATAACTTTAAACAAAGTTTCATAAAATAATTAGTTTATAGGCCTATTAGTGACAAAACCTGAACATAGAGGTACAGTGTCCAGATATATTGAGGCCAGAGATCGTTGGTCACGTGACAGTAAATCCTAGTGATATCCAACGAATAAATACAGAAGTATAACGAAAGCATTTTTTGTTACCGTCTCCATTTTCGGATTCTGTAGGATTTTCATTCATTTTGATTTAGATCTTCACAGTACTATAATAATAATCATAAAACTTTACAACCTTATTAAAATATATGAAATAGGAAAAGATAGTGGTAGGAAGTCGGGAAATTAGGTAGTAAATAGTTTTTGGTCTCGCATCTTGAGAAATACAGCGCACTGAGCTCCAAGCAAGGAAAAGCCCGGGCATTGTTTTATTAAAGCGCTGAACTGTTTCTTTTCAAAGTGGAAGACATTAGCATTACAAAAACAATACTAGACCCAGGCAGGGCTTGCACGGCAACGGCAGTGGGCATTTGATTGCATTGACGGCACATTTTCTAAAGTCGAGAACCCAGATATCGACATATTACTGCGCATTTTCATTTTCGCTAATATTCACACTAATTATACATATGTATACTCGTTGTACATATTAGTGATAGAGCAAAAACATTTGCTCATTCCAGGGTCAACTTTTCCAGAAAAGTTTAATAGTCACCACAGGAATTTTCGATCTTCTTTTGTTTCTGAGCTACAGGCAAAAACTCGTTTTTTGCTAATTTGGAAAATATCTCATATCTTATTTATTATGATAGAGAACAAATGTTTTTATAAAAATTTTACCGTTTTTCAAATAGAATAAAATGGCATAATTAGATTTTTTGAAAACTTAATAATTCTCGAGATATAACACAAACTTATGATTTTTTAAATGGGAACCTATATTGAAAATAGTCTCGTCGTTTTGCTTATTTTATAAGCTTTTCAATAATATATAACAAGTCTTCGTTCTTTTGTTTTAAATATTAATAATAGACGAATTATTAATTTATTGAGGTGAAAATATTGGAAATGAAAAAAATTATTTCAAATCATCATTTGTTTATTATGATTCAATATCTATTAATTTTGCTGTGAAAATTATTCTTAAACAATTATTTTCGGGTTAGTTAAATTACTATTTATCGACGTTACAGTTGGCTTTGACACGATCCGAACAAAATGTTTTAATATGCTTTGGAAGTAAATAAATTGAAAAAATAAGTAAAACTGAAACAAATACTTTTAGATATATGCAAATGATGATCTGTAATAAATTTTTACATTTTTTTCTTAATAATTTCCATTATTTTTACTTGTTATATATCATAGCTTATAAAATAAGCAAAAAGACGAGACTATTTGTTTTTGTTATATCTCGAGAATTATTAAGTTTACAAAAAATCTAATTACGCCATTTTATTCTATTTGAGAAACGGTAAAATTTTTATAAAAGCATTTTTCTCTATCATAATAATTAAGATATGAGATATTTTCAAAATGAGCGAAAAACGAGTTTTTGCCTGTAGTTCAGAAACAAAAGAACATCGAAAATTCCTGTGGTGACTATTAAACATTTCTCGAAAAGTTGACCCTGCAATGTGCAAACGGTTTCGCTTTATCAATAATATTACCCGAAATACCTTAAAAAAACATCGAAAATGAGACACCTGTACAGTGTCATTAATTTTTATTGTAGCATATGCTTATGGAAATCTATTTTTTCTACTCCCACTTCAAAAACTTATCATTTCTTCGCAATCTGCAGAATGGGTATGTGCAATACCAGTTAACTGAACGGATTTAATTTCATATCCATTCTAGAATGGATATGAAATCTACGAATCACAAGTCACGTAAGTCATGTAACCCAAGCAACTGCCTACTAATTTATTACAAGTTTAAGAAGAAGAAGAAGAAGAACAGTACTATGGTCACATTTGACATTTCAATATTGTCATTTAGATGGAAATATTTTAAGTATAAAAAGATATTTGAATAATTTAACAACATTTAATTGAATTATATTATATATTCAACCTCATCTTTTATTTGCTCCATATCAACCTTATGACGTTAACAACTATAAATGAAGTGTAACCATAAGCTAAATAAATTTTAAAAAATGTAAGTAGTATATTATATAGTCTATTAAAAACTTGTTCCTACATAAAATACCCATTAAGAAAGCCTAGGAAAACAGTGACATAAAGTGACATCAAAATTAATAATAGGTTCGTTCAATAATCCCAGCAAAACAAGCATCCGGCAGTAAAATTTGTTGAACGACTTTGGTAGCCTAGTATTTGCTTGATTTGCTCGCAAGCAATCCAAGCCACATTTCTCGCTTGTCTTGGTTAAGTTTCAAATATAATGGCGGGAAATATAAATTGTACATGCATAAAGTTAACTTAAACTGTTTCTATTTCTTTATATGGTGTATGTTTGCCAAACATATGCCAAAAAGGCTTTGAAAATTTTATGATGGATGTTCATAACATAAATTTGAAATATTTCGTTATAGTTATTATAGCTTCTTCCAAATTAGTCCCACTATCTGCAAATAAATGTATAATATTCATTTTCCACAAGTTCACAGACCAAGAAAAGAGATACGATAGATACACAATTACTCAATGTTATATTTGACATCTATGTAACTTTCTCGATGAAAGTTGCGGATAACAGTTCGTCAAATAGCTAGCAAATCGTTCAGCGAACTAAGGAACAAGATTAGTTTGCTTACCTAGCATTTGCTAGATTTGCTTACTTAATTAGTGCAATAGGTGCTATTGTTCAATAAAATGTTAAATTTCTACAGGTACCTATTAATCTAACATATAATTTTACGTTTAGTAATTTTTTTTAAGTTTAAATCTAAGTACTAAAAATGTGCAGATATGATTTATATATTATACAGGTGATCAAAATGACGATATTAATATTTCTACTGTCAAAGAAAATAAATTTGATTTCAAAAATATACATAAATAATTTAGTAGTTATTCAGTAAAAAAAAATTATCAAAATTCGGAAATTCTGTGGTTATAGTCGATGTTATGATTTGTCGAAGTTGCTCTCTTTCGTGAATTGTGCTCCATTGTCTCTGGCCTGGAGATGCAAAGCGAAATCAAATTTTCATTTAATTACATATTCGTTTTCTTAGCTTTTATGAAAACGAACGCATAAAACCGTAAATCAAAATATGTTTATTTTTGTGTATGAAATCGTTTCCTAGAAATTGTGCAATGCATCCAACCATAAAAAGAAATAAACATCAAAAGCAATACTCAGTTGAATTTAAATCTAAAATAACAATATGTGTGTGTGTGTAGGAGTATGTCTCCTGGAAAATTAATTAAAATATAAACGTAAGATGCTTTTAGTTTCTTTATATCTATATACATATTTATCAGCTTTGTGTTCAAATTACTATTTTTTCTAATAATTTTTCTATATATGAAACATTTTTTTTGTATGTTTCATCTTTATAGAAAGACAGCTAAATAGACAAAGGCTGGGCGATATTATACGACAAATTTGACGGTGAAAAATGCAAAATAATTGAACATCAAATACACGACATACTCAACAAAATAACATTTTTACCTCCCGCTACCCTTGGTAAGGGGGAGGTATAGGGATCGTGCTAAAAATCGCATATCAAGATTTTGCTAAATGACCACGTTTTAAGGTCCCTAGAATCCAATTTTAACATTTTCACGATGATGTCTGTGTGTATGATGTGTGTATGTGTGTGTGGATCCTTTACTCTAACTCAAATACTATCATTCAGAAAATTTTGAAATATGTATTTCGAACTTTTTCTGTAATGGAAAGAGCCCATTAAATTTTGATATAAATCGGATAACCGGAAATAGCAATTTACTGAAAACTCAAAATAGTTTTTCTTTGAAAAATACCTTTAAATGTTATGTTTATAAAATTATCTATAAATTTAATCCCGGAGCCTACGCTTGACACAAGCAAAACTCCTTGGTTACACAGTTCATATCTTAAATGTATGTAACTGACAGATAAATGTCACTGTCAAAGAATTAATCATTTCAAATTAATAACAATAACGTTTTAAAAAGAAAATAGTAAAAAGAACCCTAGTTATATGAAATGGATCTTAATACAGTTTCCGCAACAACTAAATATGTAAGTATGTATATTTAAATTAATAAAAATTAAATAGCGGGAGATTTGCTGTTGACCACATCAGATTTTTTTTAAATGGAATGTCATATTGAAAATGATGCCATTTAAAATATTTTTTTAAAATTATCACTATGCCTCTAAAATTAAAAACAAAAGAGTTATGTCAAGTTGAAATTTAAATATATTTCTTATTTTAATACAAATATAACATTGTTGCTATGGAAACAACAAAAACAAATAACGAAATTAACTAACACTGATCACAGAACACATAAATAATTGCTAATAAAAATATTTGGTTTGTATGAGTAAACTTAAAAAAATGAACTTCATTTATTCAATTATAAGTTTTTATTTTCCATAAATTTTAAAAATAAATATAGTAATAAATAAAATAAAACACACAAACAAATATACTTTCTAATCGATTTCGGTGTTATTCACCATCATCGGAACAAGAAACAATACACATATAACGAAAAATTATAAATATAAATAAAAATGAAATATTTGACATAAATAACAAAAGATGAAATACAACATATGAATACAATACAAAGTAGGTTGGTATAAATTTAATTGTGTTTTATTTTATTTTATTAGCATTTTTATTTTTTAAAATTTGTGGTACAACATCAAGCAATGGGAAATATGCCGTGATGATATATATATATATATATATGTATGTTTAAAAAAATTGTTTAAAATGTTGAATATTTGCTCCTTTTATCAGAGACTAAATTGTTTTAATCAACATCCTTTTTGATGTCAATTGTTATTGGTTTAATGTTATTTTTTGTTGTTTCCATAGCAATAATGTCATTTTTCCATTAAAATAAGAAATATGATATTTAAATTTCAACTTGAAATAACTATATTGTTTTCAAGTTTAGAGGCATTGTGATAATGAACATTTACAAGTTTCAGATAAAAAATCTTTTAAATGGTATAATTTTCAATATAGCACTAGATGAAAAAAATATTTTTTCTACTCCCACTTGAAAAAATTATCATTTCTTCACAATCTGCAAAATGGATATGTAGGCAATACTAGTTAACTGAACGCATATAATTTCATATCTATTCTAGGATGGATATGAAATCCACGAATCACAAATCTCGTAAGTCGTGTAAACTAGGCAACTATCTATTCATTTATTACAAGAATAAAAAGAAGAACCAGGGGGGTGAATCTGCATTGAGAAACGTGATAACAAGTTTTCAATCTAGTAGCGTTGGAAATACTTCCTGACACGTTCATAGATGTCGCTAGTAGTATAGATTTTACAGTGATTCTCAAACTTTAATGTCAAAATCCTATAGAAAGATGACAAATATTTGAAAACTGCTGAAAATATCCAACAATTCTCTATCATTTCATTGTTCTAAAATGTTTGACATTTCAAATTCAAACTGTTATTTGTGAATTTGTATCTTTATTGCAATATAGTGCTTTATCATTTAATATATTTTTGGTAAGTATATTATCTTTCATATTAGCATTATTATACGAAGTTGATATAAAAAATAACAACAAATTATTCATATTTCAGAAAAAGATCAAATGCAATATTTGTAAGTAACTTCAACTTAGTAAAGAGACATTCGTGCAGAAGTTAACAGTGCCCAGTAGAAGAAATGGTGTTTGCAAGTGGATCAGAATGGCAGTAAGATATCCCATTCTTTGACGAAAGGACGTGAAGCTTCATAAGATTCATCAAAGAATGTTGGAATAGTATGGTGTTATCAGTTTTAATAAAAAAGAATTATAAAGGAGGATAGATTTATTAAAAGTGGCCGAATATCGATGACGAAGTCATTTCTGACTGACATTTAAAGTAACAACCCTTTTTTAACTAAAATTGCTTCTTGTTGTAATAATAATTCAAATTTTTGTTTTCTTGAGTAGTATGTGCTTCAATTTTATTAGTTGTCGCTGAGTAGTTTGAGATTTGTTGTTATTTATTTATTATTTGATTTAAATAATGTAATGTAATTCCTACATGTTTAAATAAAGACATGAACATATTAAGTACTTTAATTACCTATTTTTCTACAGTGCAAAATATATTTCACATTTCTTATTAATGGCTTTAATAAATTATCTATTTTGGATAGATTTTTTATTAATTACATTATAAAGAAATTAAATTAAATTTTCAGAATAATGCAAAATGAATTCATATTTCCCGCCACCTCTCAGCTGTCAAATTTAGTTCTCTGACCTTTTCATACATGTCACTAAAACTTGTTATCACGGTTTATAAGGGAGATAGCCAATCTTCTACTATATATTTTCCTTAATGTTGTTATTTAGATGGAAATATTTTCGGTATAAAAATAGATTTAAATAATAACAATTAACTATTATGCATCAGTTGTAAGTTTTGTAAAAGAACATATAAAAATTGAGAATCAGAAAGGTATGAAATGTTACACGTCCAAGTGAAGGTTATCCTTTAGATTTGGCAATAAAAAATCGTAAGCAGTATGTAAAAGTATTGTATACTTATAAAATAAAATATTATTTTAATAACAAATGTTATTAAGAAAACCAGAAAGTACATAAAATGCCATTAATTAATAATGTTTAATAAAATTTCAAATTTCTATAGTTCGTATTTTCCTTCTTTTCGTTAGTCGTAGAAAGATTATGCTGTACAACTCGAGTGGAATGTCCATATCGCCTTTGGATGATTGAACACTCCACCTACGGCGTCGTGCTCAAACTTCATCCTCAAGCGATATGGACATCATATTGCTAGGCTCTGTAGCAACCTTAAGAGTTTTACTAAAAAGGGCAAGTGTAATGCACCCTAGATCTTCAGGAACGCGGCCGCCAGTTTTTAGACAGTGGAGACGGGGGTGGGTTAGTGCGATTTTTAGTCTATAAATAAACCATTGCAGCGTCTGACCCAGAGTGGGCGGCTGCATACGGGTAGGCAGGACTCGTTAGCCGTGGTGAAGGCAACCTGCCTAGGAGACGGATACTCCGAAATTAAACCAGCCATGGGTTAGATTGGACTCTTTAGTTATGGTAAACAACCAATCTAGTGGAAGGTGACCACGAACGTAAACATCTCAGTCCTCCTGGTAGGGGGTTGGGTCGTCGGGCCAGCTCCTCGTCACTTGTAAAAATCCAAAAAAAATGCTAAAACTCCTCAAACCAAGCCTCGGAAGAATGGAAAGAATGGAAAACGGAAAAGCAGACGTAAACGGATAATGAATATCGGAACGTGGATAATCCAAGGAATAAGTACAAAACAACAAGAAATATTTCAAGAAATAAAAAAACTGAACATGGACATCGTTACCCTAACCGAAACTAAGAAAAAAGGATATGGATGTGAACAAATTGGAGACTACATACATATATTTAGTGGGGTCAAAAGAGAAGAGAGACCGAAGAAAGGAGTCTCCATAGCCATTAAAAGAAGCTATAAGAAGAACATAAAATCTTGAGAAGCAATAATGATAGAATAATAAAAGTCGATATGTTACTACATGGATATGACGTTGTACTAATAGGAGTATACGCACCTACAGATAACTCCAAAAAACAAGAAAAGGATAACTCCTTTGACTCCTTAACGAATGTAATAGAATTAATAACAACGAGAAAAGAATGCATTATTATGGGAGACCTAAATTCGAGAACGGGAAATAAAAAAGATAATAAAGTAATAGGACAATATGGTGAAAATGACACAAACGGAAATGGTGAAAACCTTTATGAGCTATGTGAAGAAAAAGAATTAAAAATCTTAAATGGATTTTACCAACACAAAGAAATTTATATGTTTACATACGTTAAAGGGACCAAACGAAGTATAATCGATTACATAATAGTTAAGCAGAAAACTAGAATAAAAATATACGACGTTAGAGTACTGCATGGAGCGGAAAGTAGTTCGGACCACCGATTGGTACGATCACAAATGTTATTCCCCTATATAGGGAACCAATCTACAACACTAAACGATGCAAGTAAAATTAAGATAAAAGAACAAGAATATAATTTAGAAGGACTAAACACAGATCCTTCCTCTTTCCTGTACAAACTGAGACTAACAACAAAATTAGCAGATATATCGGAAAATAACGCAACGACTACAGAATTATATGACAAAATAAAAGAAAAAATACATGACGCGGCTTGGGAAAACCTAAATATAAAAGAAAAGGACAAAAAGAATGGGAAACTTTACTGGTGGAAAACAAAAATAGAAGAAACTATAAGAGCTAAAAACAAAGCGTACCACAAATGGTTACGAAGTAAAGACGACGAGGATAGAAAAAATTATACAAGACAAAGAAGAGAAACAAAACAACTAATAATGCTAGAATGTAATAAAACGTGGGAAGAAAAATGCGCCTTTGTAGATAACTATATGGGAGGAACTAAAACAAGCGAATCATGGAAAATTATAAAACAACTTAGAAAAAATTAAAGAAGCACAATACATATACAAACAATACGTAATAACAAATGGGTAGAATATTATACAAAGTTATTTAAAGAAGAGAGACAAGAATTTATGGAAGAAAATTATACAGACGAAGAAACGAACACTAGTGAAGAAGTAGAACCCATCACAGCAGAAGAAATACAGAAAACTATAATGCTTTTCAAAAATGGAAGAGCTTCTAGGCTTGGAGGCATACCAATAGAACTATTGAAACACGCACCCGACCAACTCTTTGAAAAGCTGGGTGTCCTTTTCAATAAATGTATGAAAGGAGAACAATTGCCAGAAGACTGGAAAAAAGGATATATATCTAATATACATAAAAAGGGAAATAAAACTGATTGCAAGAATTACCGAGGAATTACAGTTTTAAGCTCAATAGGAAGGGTCTATGGAAAAATACTAAACCAAAGAATTAACAAACGCCTAACAGAAGAAGAAGAATAGAGTAACTTCAGAGCAGGCCGCTCTTGTACTGACAACATCTTCGTATTACGTCTACTCCTCCAAAAAAGACTAGCATGTGGTTTAGCAACACATGTAGCATTTATAGATCTGCACAAGGCCTAAGATAGCGTACCCTTAACAAAATTATGGACAGCCTTACAGGACGTGGATGTACACACATTATACATCAAAGCAATAAAAAATCTTTATACAGGAACAACTGCACAAGTTAAAATAGGAAAAACACTAACAGAACACATTCATATAAATAAAGGCCTGCGACAAGGGTGCTGCTTAGCTCCAACATTATTTAAAATATATATACAAGCGGCACTTGCTGAATGGAAAAGACAATGTAAAGTGATGGGAATAGAAATAGAAAATGATCATCTGTATTCATTACACTTTGCTGATGACCAAGTCTTGTGTGCAGAGGACGAAGAGGACATGAATTATATGAATTGCAAATCAACACGGAGAAAACACAATATATGGTAGTAGGAGGAGAAGGACAAACATTAAATTTAGAAGATGACTCTATTGAACATGTACATAAAGCTAAGTACCTGGGAACAATCTTCACAAATACAGGAGATTGTGACGAAGAAATAAAAATTAGAATGATACAAACAAAAAAAGCAATAAAACAACTACACCCTGTAATATGGAGCAGAAATCTAACAGTTAAAACAAAAAAAAACGATATATAACACCATAATTGAAAGCATGGCTACTTATAGCAGTGAAGTATGGGAACTTAAACAAGGAAATAAAAGGAAAATTAAAGCTACAGAGATGGACTACGGGAGAAGGTGCTGTGCTCTAACAAAACTAGACAAAGTAAGAAATGAAGAGATAAGAAGAAGAATGCAGGTAGAGTATACGATGATAGAAATAATAGAAATGAAACAACTTAAATGGTATGGACACATTAATAGAATAACAGATGAAAGATGGCCAAAGAAAATATTAAATTGAATATCAAAAAATCGAAGAAAGATAGGGAGACCACATACAACATGGATGAAAGGTATTCAACGAGCCATGAGAAACAGAAACCTAGAAAACAGAGATTGGGAAGACCGGGACTACTGGAAGAGAGGATGCGAGAAACGTCTAATATAATACTATGTATAAATGAAATACTATGTATACATAATAATATATGATATGATGTAAACATAATGTAGTGTACTCGCATATATATATATATATATATATATATATATATATATATATATATATATATATACCGTGTGTCTGTCTTAAAGGTGTACATAGGAGATTAACATGGGAAATCAGTTTTTTACAATTTTCTGCACGCATAATTATTTTAAGCAAAAACGCGTCAAATAAAAGTTTTAGGGAATAAAATTCTGCATTTAAACCAATAAACAGAATTACCTTTACATGCTTTGTAACGACAGAAATTAATTATGAAAATGTCGAAAATTACGTTGAAAATATCGACAGCCATGAAATTGAACAAAAAATAAATAAATGCTTGACGTTTTATCAAATTGTCAGAAATGTCAAATAAGTTAACTTACGTTGTGACAGATAAAACGTCAAGCATTTATTTATTTTTTTGTTCAATTCCATATATCGATATTTTTAACATAATTTTCGACATTTTTATAATTAATTTCTGTCGTTACAAAGCATGTAAAGGTGATTCTGTTTATTGGTTTAGATGTAGAACTTTATGCCCTAAAACATTTATTTGACGCGTTTTTGCTTAAAATAATTAGACGAGCAGGAAATTGCAAAAAACTGATTTCCCATGTTAATCTCCTATGTACACCTTTAAGATAGACACACGGTATATATATAAACCATACTAAATATTCGAAATAACATACAAAGGGCGATGGTTGTTTATTCTCAAAATGGTATACAATCTCGAAAATACCAAATGTGGAGGATAAGCAATAGAATGAGGTATAATTCAATAAGCAAATAAAGCTCCGGTTGAAATTAAAATGTAACATACATTGAAGGTTAATTTAATACAGTAAAAAGCACGAAGTAAATTGAATGATACATACTAATAATAATAATAGTACTTCAGTAAAGTGAAATAATTGACAATAATAGATAAATATGAATGCAATAATATAACTCATGTGAGATAATAATAAAATATTTATAATTTAGGAAATTAAATGCATCAAATAGGGGATGCGTGGTGCGCAAATGAGCGAGAACCTTAAACGTAAAACGTACGTATAATATATAAAATATGAAACGCAAAAATTTGCGCAATACGGGTGGTTGGTCGACCAATCAGGGTAGTGCGAGCGTAACATAAGTTAAAAATAAAGTATACTTAGTCCTGACCCTTCCTAAACCAAAACAAACCCTAAATGAGAATTCCTCACAATAAAAATTCTGTAACTCGCGTGAGCTAGTACATAACAATGTGAAACAATAATAAATCAGGTTTCTAAGATTCAAAATTATAGCAAAACAAAATATAACCAAAATGTAAATATTAAATATAGTACAATTAAAGTCAATGGCTCGTACTACGAGCACGGTTTTAACTAAAACGCTGTTTTAAGAAATGTCAAATATCATTATTTACTATTAATATTAAATAATATCAAATTTAACAAAATATGATTTTAAAGCAGAACATGGTTTAAATTCAAACAAATATTTTTTAAAAAATCGTTCTTTAAACATAAGAGCGAAATTAAATATTGAAATTTGAATTTGACATTTCTTAAAACAGCGTTTTAGTTAAAACCGTGCTCGTGGTACGAGCCAATAACTTTAAATTTAGCCAATAAAACAGAAAAACAAAATGGAGCTTATCTGCATATGTTTGGAGAGTCGGTGGCGTTGTGGTAACGTAGTGTGCGGTAGTGACGTAGTAGTGTGGTAGGGATGTGGGATGAAGTTCCCAAAATGGCATAACTACTTCCGCTTGGAACACGAGGTGTCAAACATCCAATTCTCCAAAAATCCTCCGCCAAAATGTAATCCACAAAAAATCAGGACTCAAAATTCCGATCCAACAATGTTTCCAATAAAATATACCCCCAAGAAATGGAGTGCAATATAAAATCGACAACAAGAACAAGAAAGCCTAAAAGGAGAATTTGATTAGCATTGCCAGTTGACAGGTCGACAAATACAAGTTAAAAGTTACTTTTACTAAATTACAGATTTACAATAATCAAAGTATTACTACCAAAAACTATACAAATACTTCTACAACCGTTACATTAACATCAAATGTATATATATATATATATATATATATATATATATATATATATATATACCTGAGGTGATAAGTGGCTTGAAGTATATCAGTGATCGACGTGCAACAATCCGGAACAATTTCCGCGGGAACAATATTCAATATTTCCCAAAAATACTTTTCACACCGACGATCAGCGACAGAATGAATCTCTTCGCTCGAATATGCGAAACGGCTCAAATTTGCAAAACTCCCATAAATGTATATAAAAATATAAAATTTAATAATCCTGACAACAGACGACCAGCAATGCTTGTAATAAGGGCAATAATTAACTATTAAACTAATTTAATTTATAACTAAAATTCGAATTGAAAAAATTGAACGTAACTATATCCAATCTTGTTGTAGAAACTACTATTGTTGAATAAGTCGCGTATTTAATGTTTCATTGTTTTACATTTTTCACCGTTAAATTTGTCGAATAATATCGCCCAACTTTGTCCATTTAACCGTTTTTCTGTCTTTTCAAATATGCAGTGTTGGCCCGCTTACAGTGGACATATTGTACATATTAATTTTAGTTGTTTTAAAAATTCACCAAAAGTTGGAATGTATATTTGCGTTGACAATTAAAAAAAATATATTTATCTTAACTTGCGTATTGCTTCATGATTGAAGTTGAGTAAAGTATTATAAAAACTGCAAATTTCTGATTTATTTAAAATTAGTCCTTACTGAAAATTAATAAGTCTGTATTGTTGCATAGCTTCAATCACTTTTAATCATTACTAGTAGGTGCATAATTGGAAAACTCTAGAAAACCACACTTAACCTTTTATTGGTGACGTGGTGCCCCAACTGTTTTTATATTTAGCATGAATTGTATAGTTTTAAAGCTACAGTACCGTGGCTCTACTTCTACTACCCTTAAGTTAAGTGCTGTTCACTCGTTTGACTTGCTTATAACTGAGTTGTTGGTTTTCTTTAAGTCTTATTTTAATTCAAAATTGTATTGGGGTCAAATAGGCACCAAGTCATCGTTTACGTTGTTATTCTAATCAAGGCAGTACTTCTAAAAGGATATGAAACGAGCTAATTTTATAAAATTTCTTTCAAAACAACTTGTAGAGGACCATATAAATAGAATAATATGTAAACCAAAAACTTCCCACAATCCGTTGAATAAAAGGAAAAGATGAGGAACCTTGTCTTCGAAAATTTTTCGGAGATAACTAAAAATACATGTAATAAATTCCCGATTTGTGACGAGTCTTGAGAAAATATTTATTAAAACTGTATGGAATAATTATTTATTTTTATATATTTTTGGCCCTTGCAGTTTTCTTTTTAGAGTAATTTAGTTCACCGTTACTAAATTTTTATAATTAATCATATTCTTCAAAAATATATATTTAATTTTAATAAATAGCTAAGCTACAAAAGAAAATATAGTAAGTAGGTAAAATAAATAGTCCGATCCTGGCGAAGACAAGTGTGCGACGAAATGTGCTTCGAAACTAATCTCAATTTTTTGAGACGTATCAAGTTGTGTTATTATTTTGTGCAAATCAGTACTATTCAAAGAGGCAAAGGATAATGAATATATCGAGTTAAAATTATTTAAGGTCAGATAACACCAAACACAATATAAATATACGGGACCTAACCTTAAAACGCCCAGGCGAGTTAGCAGCTTATTTGCCGCGCGCAAAGCCCAGACTGTGCGAAACAAAAAACGGCAGGACCGTACTCAGCCCACTGTCCACTCCCAAAAAAGGCCAAAAGAACAATCGCTTGACGACAGCTCAACAACAGAGGACTAAAAAAGAAAGAGAGACGGAGAACACCCTGACGTATTCAAAAGATCCAAGAAGACTACTAGATTACCATCAAGTAACACGGTAGAAAATCGGAAGATATGGAGGAGATCAAAGGAATGTGCAAGAGCTTGATGGAAGAAATAACGGAAATCAAAAATGAACAGAAGATCTACAAAACCGAATTAGACAGAATTAAAAAGAAAACAAAGAACTTAAAGAACAATTAAACACGATGCAGAATAAAATAGAAACAATCGAAAAACAAGAGAGGAAGAACAATATCGTAATAAAGGGGACGAAATCACAAGGCCTCGATACAAGCAAAGAAATGGAAGAATTCATACAGAATAAAATGAACATAAAAATAAAAGTCAAGGGAGAAACGAAAATAGGAACCAACACAAACAACCACATTACAATTCTAAAACTAGCTAACTGGACAGACAAGAAAAAAATTAATGATGAATAAAAACAAATTAAAAGGCACCGACATATTTATAGAAGACGATTACACGAAAGAAGAGAGAGATACAAAGACAAATAAGGGTATAATAGCACATGAAGAAAAACAGAAAGGAATGAAAATCTAAGTAGGATATACAAAAATTAATCACGGAAGGCATTGTTTGGGTATGGAAGGACAGCGAGAACAAGCTTGTTAAAAAAGAAAACAACCCAAAAAACTTAAAAATGTTGCCAACCTAACGAATAAACTACCCAGAATCGGAACGACGCAGGCGTCAAACAAGGACCACGATAAACAAACGCAGGAGAAAAACATTAAAATAGCAACATGGAATGTCAGAGGAACATTCAGTGAAGTGGCATTATTAATACAAATAGTTCTCGAAATAAAACGACATGGAATTGAAATTGCTGCAATACAAGAAACTAAGCAAGCAGGTAACATTATTATTGAAGTCGAAGACTACGTATTCTTTAACAGTGGCGGAGATAACAGAATGCTAGGAATAAAGTTTTTAATGCAGGGAAAAAACGAAAAATGTATCACGTCACCAGTTATGTAACAAAATTTTCACATTACCAGTAGAAGGTCAACAGCAAAACGCCTCCTTGCCGTAGATTCTACATCTAATATTAATAAACCTGAATATAACTGGAGAACCCAACTAAGAATTTATTAATTAATTTGATGTATCAAAATGTATGGGAAAACCAATTTGCGACAAAAAATAACGTCAAAGAATAATGTAATATTTACGAGAAAAAAATTTAAGATTCTGATCTACAAAAACTGCAAAATTCTCCTTACAATGAACAGTACTGTGCAACTAAATTTGATTATAGAATGGAAAAATATTTGAATAGCGAAATATGTTCAGCAAAATTTAAGTGAATGCACGATCTGCAATATGTACAAAGCATATTCCTCGAATGCCCTGTCTATACGCATTACAGAATTTCATATCTCTTCCCGTTTTTCAATATCACAGCTTTAAATGAAGACAATTATTATTGTTTGTTTGAAAATTTAAATAATCTCCAAATGAACAGAAAAAAATTATTGCACAATAAACTCACTCAAACTAAATAGCTTCTGCGTGGATGAGTAAAACAATGTAAATAACAATAGTATAATAACCCCTGGTTTTACTGGAAGTAAATTTATTTATTTATAAAACCGGCCATTATTATAACAACGCACAGGTTATTTCGTCATGGAAATAGTATATTACAACACGAGTAAAGAAACAAAGGCTCGTATTCCGACCTCTTGAAGTAGCGCTACTTCCGAAAAATCACTACTTCAACTGTTAAATGTCAACTTTAATATTAAAAATTAGAGAAATAAAAATAAATTAAATTGTAAATTGCACTTATTCCAAATATTAAGGGTTTCATTTACAAAAATATGAATCTTATTCTTGTGTATTCGTAAAATAAAAAACTATTTAATTTCTACTAGTAGATTTATACACGGAGTGTAAATTAACATAGGCCGCGGATTACGTTGCTATTGTTTGTGTCTATAAACATTTGCAATTGTCAACAAAATTAATTTAATTACCGAAATCACATAGAATACAAACAGTTGAATGCGATCGACCCTCACAACGTGGACTTAGTTTGCTCTCGTTCGCAGTTTAACTGTTTAAAACAAATGTACATAGACAAATTATACATAGTTGGAGAGCTAAAAAATATCTTTCCAATGGTGTAACTTTCCATATAAAACTTAAAACTGTGACATTATAACTGGAAATTCAACAGTGATAAAATATTTTAGTCAACATTTGAAATAAAATAAGAAAGTACCCCACAAAAGTGCAAACCAAAGTCCAGTATTATTTCACATTTGCATGTTATTCGACAATATAAAATGCTCTAAGCATTTTTTTTTCTCAAAAAACAAAACACCTCAAAAATCGTTCCTAATAGGGCAACTACTACTAATTTTATATTTTTTTCTTACCTAGTCAATCGCTCACCGCCAAAAATTTTATGGTCGATCACCGATAGGAAAAGTTTGAGCACCATTTATAATAAATACATTTATTGACTAAATTTAATTGTTTAAACACAAATCTCAATGGATATATGACCATATTCAAATATTAATATATGTCAAAATATTAAAACTAACCAGTATAGCTTATTATAATAATAAAACCTAAATATTAATTGTAACGAGAATAGGTGTACACAGGAATGCAGTCAAGTTTTTGAAATTTATTTATTTATTGACGAACATCGACGTGTAGTCGTCAAATGCAACTGCTTCAGGATGGAGTCAGTTAATAAAAAGAAAAATTAATAGCCGTTGTTGGATACATCAAAATTTGTTAAGGAAATTCATTTAAAAAAATACTAAACCACCTGCACGTGAGGGTTGTGCGAAGTACTGTCCCTTGTACTTCGTGAGGCGGACGTAAATGGAGTAGCATTCTTTGTTTTTGCGTTGTACTTTGTTAGAGTATTTGTTTCTTTAATAAACTTATTTCAAGTTAACTGTGGAGTGATTATTTACAATCGCAACAGTTCTGAAGTGCGATTTACCACGTGTTTTGGTGAATATAACTGGTGTTATGGTGTTGTGAGGCGAAAAGTTGATTTATTAGGCAAAGGCGGCCGACATGACTGAACGAAGGAGGCGACGTGTGGACAGTGGCGATTCCAGCAGCCCGGAGAGGGGAACCGCAGAAGACAGGCAGTACGGAAACTGCTTGCAGGCGGCTTATTAAAGCAGTTTCAAGGGATGGTACGTGAAGAAGTAGGAAGCACGATGAAATAGTTGAGTGTAGGTGTTTCACAAGATGGCGGCCAGGCTACAGGTGGTGCAGTGGCGGGAAAATCAGGCGCAGGTGTGTCAACGGCGATGGAGACAGGTGAAGTTAATATTCCTACAGGGTCCAGGGTGTCAAGATCCGACAGCGATTGTTGGTCGCGTGGCGAAGTCCGTGCTAGCGGCGATATAATTGACACATTCGATCCAGATTACACGAATAATAACGTAGCCAGGTGGTTGGTGAAAATTGACCAATTAGGTGACATACACGGGTGGCCCGCATATGAACGGGCATATTTTATGCAGTCAAAGCTGAAAGGCGCAGCGCGAGATTGGTTCAATCGGCTCGTTAAGTAGGATCTCTCATGGACTGAGTGGAAGGCGGCACTCAATCGGGCGTTGATGATGGAAATGATAGCGAGAGTGAAGCAGCCGGATGAGACATTAACTTGCTACTACCACGCAAAAATGGCGTTGTGTGGTAGGTGTGAAATGGGTGGTTACAAGGCGGTAACATTCATAATCGAGGGATTATCTGAAGAGCTCAAACCCGGAGCACAGGCGGCTAATTGTTCTACACCTGAAGAGTTGTATAGCAAGTTCCTGTCGGGCGTAGACAGTCCTATTTCAGATGCAACAGTGACAAGAGGAAGGCAGGAACATCGAGCATTCAAGGCGTTAAATCTAGACTATCTCGGCCCACCATGTACAAAGAGCGATCATATAAAGCAGAGTGACTAACCAGGTGCTACAACTGTCAAGAATACACGAACCACGTGAGTCGACATTGTCCCAAACCACCTGCCGAACGATGTGTGAAATGTAGGCGCGCGGGACATCGCGTGGCAGATTGCCCACAACTAAGACAGACCGGGCAAAGTACAATGAATTCAGAATCAAGGCGTGAGACTGAGGTACGGAAGGTAAGATTAATTGCTAACCTAGAAAAGGCGTATAAACAAGTAGCTGTTACTCCAAATGGTGAACAGGTGCGTGTGTATTTAGATACAGGATGTCAGCATAATTTGGTGAGTCTGGAGTGTATGGACCGACTAAGACTACATAGGGAGGATAGTATGGTTATGTTAAAAGGTTTGGGTGGTGGCAGGGCGCATGCACTAGGTGAAGTATTTCTTACAGTTATGCTAGATGGTGTGAACCTAAATATTAAGGCATTGGTGACTGATTGTGATGTATTTGGTGCTGAATTGGTTATAGGGCAGCCGGCAGCCGGCAGAAGAAGGCGTCAAGCTAACAGTGCACCAAGGACGGCCGCACTTGCAGCGGGAGGATCCATGTGATTTAATTAGGCGTATCACACTGGAGGAAACACAGGCGGACAGGATTCTCATTCGAAATAAGGAGACTGTTATTATCACACAACCAGGTGTCATTCCGGTAAGGGTGGTTATCGAGGGAGGCGATCCTGATGCCATGATGACATTTAAACCAAGGAGTATCTACGAGGCGGGAGCATTGGTGGTCGTCTCTAACTTAGATGAGTTACTTCCGTGTGCAGGCGATGCAGTTATGACACTAACAACAATAACCAACAAACAACTCACAATCAAGGCGGGGTTAATGCTGGCGAGACAGGAGGCCGTACCCAAAAGCGATATATTGGTGGTAGGTAGAACTTGTTCAGAGACAATTATGCAGGTGAACTAAACACAGATTAAGACAGGTGACATTCCGAGAGTGTATAAAGCTGAGCTGGTGAAACTACTTAGAAGTAAGGCTGACACATTTAGCCGAAATTAATAATCAATGTTACTACTGATATATCCATTTATTATAGACCTTATAGGCTTTCACAGGCGGAGCGCTTAATCGTTAGAGATAAAATACAACAACTACTAGCAAGTGGTGTCATTCGAGAGTCAAATTCTGATTATGCAAGTCCAGTCATTTTAGTAGCAAAGAAAAATGGTGACACTAGGCTGTGTGTCGACTACAAGGCGTCAAATCGTATCACAGTAAAGGACAGATATTCTCTACCCTTAATCAGTGACCAATTAGACAAACTAGCATGTAAAAACTATTTTACTACTTTAGACATAGCGCAAGGATATCACCAGGTGCCGATGCACGATGATTCAATTAATAAAACGGCGTTCATAACTCCAAATGGATAGAACGAGTATGTTCGAGTACCTTTTGGACTGGCAAACGCACCGGCGATCTTTCAGCGAGTGGTGGATAAAATGTTAGGTGGTTTACAGCATGGCAGTGTCCTGGCGTATATGGATGACATCCTCATACCATCGGTGACAGTGGAAAAAGGACTCAAATTGTTGGAAAAGGTGCTGAAGTTGCTAGAACAGGCAGGATTGAAGTTAAAATTATCTAAATGCAAATTTATGGAGACAAAATTAGACTATTTAGGTCATGAAATATGCGCAGGCGGCATCCGACCAAGTGAAATAAAAATTAAAGCTGTATTAGATTTTCCAGTTCCGGGCGATGTACATGGCGTGCGACAATTCATGGGATTGGCTAGTTACTTCAGAAAATTTGTACAAGATTTTGCACAGCTGGCGAAACCCCTCACAGAGCTGACAAAGAAACACGTAACATGGGAATGGGGTGAGCAGCAACATATGGCATTTGATAAACTAAAGAATAAACTGGTGAATAGACCGATTTTGGCAATTTACAACAGCGAAGCTTCAACAGAGTTGCACACAGACGCCAGTAAGTTCGGTCTGGGTGGTATATTGTTACAGATGCAGGAGAACAACAAGCTAAAACCGGTGAGTTATTTCAGCAGGGCGACCACAAAACATGAACAGTTCTATCACAGTTATTAATAAGAGACGTTGGCGGTTGTGGAAGCGGTAAGGCGGTTTCGAGTGTACCTGGTGGGCATACACTTCAAGGTGGTAACTGATTGTTCTGCAGTTAAGGCATCGTTGGCGAAACGTGATTTAGTGCCACGTGTGGCGAGATGGTGGTTAATGTTACAAGAATACGGCATTAAGATAGAATACCGTCCTGGCGTGAAATTGCAGCATGTTGATGCACTAAGTAGAAATCCTGTTTCGATGGGCGAGGCGGATTACTTCCTAACAGTACAGTTACAAGACGACAAGGTACAGAAAATTGTGGAGCAGTTGCAGAGTGGTGAAGCTGATCGCGACATAAAACAGAATGTCAAATTCTCAAGTGAGCGACTCTATAGGAACACACTTGCGGGAGCACGGTTATATGTTCCAGCCATGGCGAAGTTTCAGCTGCTGCGGAGGCATCATGACAACGTAGGGCATCCTGGTTACAAAAGGTGTTTGGAACTATTACAAAGAGAATACTGGTTCCCTAAAATGGCACAATTCGTGGAAAAGTACGTATCATCTTGTTTAAACTGTGCCTTTGGAAAAGGCAACTATGGACGGGCGGAGGTACTTTTACACCCTATAGGGAAGGCGGCGGAACCTTTCCACACAGTGCATATTGATCACGTTGGTCTCTTTACGAGGAGTAAACGAGGTAATTCGTACCTATTGGTTAGTGGATGGCTTTACAAAGTTCATGATAGCGAAACCTACTAGAACTTTAGGATCGGCGGAGGTGATACGTGAACTAAGAGGCGTGTTCGGTGTATTTGGGTACCCAAGACGAATAATATCTGACAGAGGCTTAGCATTCAATAGTAAAGCTTTTGCATAGTTTCTGGCGGAGCGAGGCGTGAAGCACGTGCTGAATGCGTTGGCGGCACCGCGGCCGAATGGTCAGGTAGAACGACAGAATTGCACGTTTGTTAATGTACTGACAACTAGCGTAGAGGAGGAGTGTAATTGGGATGATAAAATTCCGGAGATTATTTGGGGCATAAATTAGACAGTCAACGAAAGTATACAGACATCTCCGGCGCAGTTGATGTTTTCCCAGAGTCAAGGTGCTATGACGGACTTATCAGACTGTGTACAGGTGAGCAATACTCCAGGTGGTGAGCAGGCAGACCATAATACAAAACGAAGGAGCTGGTAAGTCGTAGGCGGAAGGCGAGTGAAAACCTGACCAAGGTGGCTGAGGCGATGAAAGAGCGCTATGATAAACGGCGGAAAGTTGCAACTAACTACAAGCTGGGTGACTTGGTGCTCTGGAAACATGCGAGCACCATTTCAGGTGAGAAAGGTGTAAACCGGAAGCTTGTTAACCGATATAATGGCCCCTTCAAAATTGCAAAAGTTTTAGGCAATGATAGGTATGAAATTGAGACAGTGAAAGGCATTCAAGGTTATAAGAACTTCCGGGCAGTGGCGTCTGTTGACAGTCTTCGGCGTTATTGCAGTACTGCAGGTGATTTTTTTGTAGAAGGCGATGAGAATAGCGGCGATGAGATGGCAGATCGACAAGGCTTGATTGATCTACTGGAGGATTAAGTCGAGGTGAGGTTCATTAACGAGGACGTTAATTGTTGCAGGAAGGCCGAATATTACAAAAATTGTTGTGAGGTATTTCGGAGACAGCAGGCAGGTGGCAGCACCGGGCGGAGCAGGCGTTGGCTGTGCGTGCGTGTTGTGTGTGTGTGTGTGTGTGTGTGTGTGTGTGTGTGTGTATTGGTGCTGCGTAACATCTAGCGCGACAGGGAGGATTTTAGAAGTGACGGTTGAGTGAGGCGGTCGTATGTGGAGTAGTATTCTTTGTTTATGCGTTGTACTTTGTTAGATTATTTGTTTCTTTAATAAACTTATTTTAAGTTAATTGTGGAGTGATTATTTGTAATCGTAACAATATTATGTGAAAATACTCCATTGCTTTTTACAATAATATGTATATAATTCACTTTGCAATAATATATAAATAATTGTACTTTCAACTTACCTCTGAAAAATAAAAGATGAGAGATATACAAAATTTAAAACTCACTCATTTTTAAACAAATCTGCTTAGCACAGCCGTATCCAGACTACATCACTATTTCAAAAAGTTACATAATAGGTGTCCAGGGCCTTTATAAAGATATTTTTGCAAAGTCTAGCCTTATTATTATTTAAAATTAAGAAAATTACTTTTTTTCTTGTTGTATGCCCAATGTAACCAGCTTTCCGTAAAGTTCTGTGAATTGTTCTCGAATAAATAGATTTTTTTATTTATTTGGGATACCTCTAGTCTTAGCTCATTGATTTTATTCGTAGGGTTTCTATTTACTCTACAACATATTTTTCATTATAAGATTTTTTTTACCAAGACCGTCTATTTTTACCTCTCGCTATACCGAAGGTAAGAGAGGTACCTAATGTTATCGGTCCAAAAATTTGATAGTAAGTTTTCAGTGAATAAGTACGAATTAGGGTCGTCCCCACAACACGTTTTTACTATTTTTACAGTGATGTCTCTGTCTCTTTTAGTATTATAGCTTTATTAAATGACTGAATTCATAAACAGTCCCCTGGCAGCGAGTAGGATTTTTTGTGATAGAAGAACTTGTTGAGCGGGGGAGGTAGAGAGTAAAGAGAGAATATAGATTTGGAATCGCCGGCAGATGGCAGCACAAGCAAATAGTTTTCGCAGTATGTCCAGAATTGGCGGGAAAAGTGCGTGTCGACATATTTTTTTGTTCGGTGATTTAACATTAAAAATTTAGCATTTTCACTTCATATTTAGTATTCAAAGACGAAGCTTCTTAAGAGTGTTTACTGTGTTGGTTTTTGCGGCAGTCTATTATTATTGTGCTTCTTTCAGCCACAAAGGTATGTAACTTAATTTTCATTTTATTAATCAACCCCAAAGTACTTTCATGAAAATGAAATTAATACAAATTTCTTATTTCATAAAATGTAAAAGCAACAACAAGGAAAATGAGTAGCTTGTTTTTTTATTTTACCAAGGCCAAGAAACATGATTTGTAAACACTATTTTATTATTATTTACTGCTGTAATAAATTTACAAAAAAGATACTATGACGTGTGTTTAATTTAATAACCCATATTTTAATATTATTTGTAAAACCAAATAAACTATATATTTCTTACATAAAATATCGAAAACATATTTGATATTCAATTTAATATTAATTTCGAATGTTTGTGAAAGAAACGTTGAATTCACTTTTAATTGCCTGCATTACAAACTTGAGTTTTGGAATCACCGTCAGAGGTCTCTGTCGACCAAACCCAAACTTCTATCTTTTAAAATAACACGTTGCTGTCAAGTCTCTCTTTGTTTTTTGGTCGGTGTTCACAAACAATACCTTTTATTAATAGAAAATATACAAAGTAGCAAGACATAATATTATAGAAGAACAGAATATTTGTCAATCATATTAGTAACAACTCTCTATGGAGACAGCATGGCTAACTACTATTCTAACACTCCTCCTCGATTTGGAGTCTGATTACGAAAATCGCTGTACTAGGCAAAAATAAATATAACATTTTACAAAACATTTATTTGTTTTCTCAGCTTGCTAAAACGTTCATTAGATAAAACTTTTGCATACATGTCTGCTAAATTATTTTCAGATTCCACATTTTATATGCATTTATCGGTACCTCTGTTATTATCATACATCTATGGAAAGCATGGCTAACTACTATTCTAACAGTCTCTGTCTCTCTGTCTGACTCTCTCTCTCCATCTCTCTCTTTCTCTGTCTCTCTTTCTCTCTCTCTCTCTCTTTCTCTCTCTCTCTCTCTCTCTCTCTCTCTGTGTGTGTGTGTGTGTGTGTGTGTGTGTGTGTGTGTGTGGGCGCGCGCGTGTGTGTGTGTGCGTGTGCATGTACGTGCGTGCGTGTTTTTTCCTCCACGATAATTCTCACAAGAAATCTCCAAATATTTCTGTTTTCCGTATTTTAGCTCTCTTTATTCATATAAAGCATTGGACAACCGGAAATGATACCTATATTAAAATAGTCCAAAACTTTTAAATTTTAGTGTTAAACACTTTTATATCGAAGGAAATCACATACTAAATTTTGGCTATAATTGATAAATTGGAAGTTACACTTTACTTGAAGCAGTGAACAGATTTTCTTGAAAAACATATTATGATATATTTCCAAACTATTCAGAACAAGTATTTAAAACTTATATATGAAGGAAAACAGCATACTGGATTCTGGCTAAAATTAATAAACTTAACTTGAACCTCTGAACAGATTTTCGTGAAAAATATATTATGATATATACCAAACGTTTCCAAATTTAGTATTGAAGACTTTTACATGAAGGAGAACAACATATTAGATTTTGGTTAAAATTGATAAACCGGAAGTGATACTTTACTTGACGCTCTGAACAGATGTTCGCGAAAAATATATTGTTACACAAATCCTGAAATTAAACCTGAAAAATCCCTTATAGGGAAAACACACACACAGCTTTTACTCTAAACCTTACGAAAAATATACACAGTTCCACTGACCATTTTATTCCACTACAGTTTGATTACAACTCCCAACAATAATGATATCCCTTCGAAGTAAACATAATCATGTAATTCCCGTATAATATAATACACAAATTAATTTTGATTACATACAAATTAATTAACAATAATTATTTTGTAACATTCGGCCATCCTGACAGTTATTAGTGTCCTCACTAATAAAAGGTATCCACTACCTTTGTCCGGTCGTCTGAAATGGTAATAGACTCCAATTTACAATCTGAAACAAAACAGTAATGCAGCTATGAATAACACAAAAAGGACATCTATAATATAGAAGTCTTATACCCAATTGACACTTATACAACTTTGTTGCCACTGTTCACTTTAAAATCACGTTACAACCATATACATGAACGGTGTACTATTACAGCTAAAGTTTATCACTATCACTGTCTAAACGCAGTTGAGCGTCTTTCAACCGCCGTATAATTACAGCTAAGCCTTATTGCTACCGCTGTCTAATTGCAGCTAATTTGTAATAATATTATGATATATTCCAAACCTTTTAAATTTAGCATTAAAGACCTTTATATGAAGGGGAACAACATACTAGATTTTGGTTCAAATTGATAAACCGAAAGTGATACTTTACTTGATGCTCTTAACAGATTTTCGTGAAAAATATATTAAACATGGAATTGGCGAGAGGTGATGTGCTGGCCACATTAATTTTTTTAATTTATTACCTTCCGTCACCTTTAGGTAAGGAAGGTATTGTCTTTGGTCAAAAAATTCGATGGTGAGTTTTTAATCAATAAGCACGAAATTAAATTTCATAAAGTAGCCATACCTATGGAAACACTACTATATTAAGAAAATTCTGATTGAAAGATGTCAGTGTCAAGTGAAATTGACATAGTGTGTTTGTCTTATAATTTTATTGGAAGTGTAGGATCTTTTGCTTTCTGTATGGAATTTGTATAAAATACATACAACTACTTTAAGGTAATGTACAAGAAATAATAATAATAATAATAATAATAATAATAATAATAATAATAATAATAATAATAATAATAATAATAATAATAAATCTTTTATTTTTGCAGATACATTACACTGTATATAGAAAACGTCACAAAATTTAATTTTCTGTATGAAATTTACATAAAATACATGCAACTGCCGGAAGGTAATGTACAAGAAATAGAATATTTAATTTAGCAAGGAACTTTCCGTATGAAATTTGTACAAAATACATAGAACTGACGGAAGGTAATGTGCTGGCCACATTAGATTTTTATTATGCTCTGAATAGTCTGCCCTGTAGAATGCGTTCATCCAATAACTGTAACCACTTCTTTAAGGGATTTACCCTGTCTTATTAGTTTGAGAGAGAAATGCCTTTAAGCTAAAGTGACCAAACGTCTTGGAATTGAGTCGTTTGCGCCGCATTGTAAACTGTCGCAGATTGAATATATACCTAACTTTTAACATTTCGAAATGTAACGAAGTTGCTGGTTTCTCTACTTTGTAGAAGCAATTCTTAATTCGAACTTTTTTTCAGTATTTTTATGTTAATAAAACCCATATTAATGACACACGATTAAAAAAAGAAAATCATATTTTTACGAACATATTTTTAACAACCGATCACTTTACGACTTATTTTTACCTCCCGTCATACCGTAGGTAAGGGAGGTAGTGTTATCGGTCCAAAAATTCGATGGTGAGTTTTCAGTGAATAACCACGAATTAGGGTCACCACAACACGTTTTTTTACGATGGTGTGTGTGTGTGTGTGTGCGTGTGTGTGTGTATGTGTGTGTGTGTGTATGTGTGCGTGTGTGTGTGTGTGTGTGTGTGTGTGTGTGTGCGAGCATGCGTGCGTGCGCGTGTGTGTGTGTGCGTGACGATTTTTTCCTCCACGATAACTCTTGATTAGATATTGGGTAAAATTGGATAACCGCAAGTGATACTTTACATAAAGCCCATAACAGTTTTTAATGAAAAACTATATTAAAATACAATCCTAAACTTTTCAATTTTAGCATTTAAGACTTTTACATCAAGGGAAACAACATATTAGATTTTGGCTAAAATTAATAAACCAGAAGTGATACTTTACTTAAAGCTCTGAAGAGATTTTCGTGAAAAATATATTACGATATACTCCAAAACTTGTCAAATTTAGTAGTTAAAACTTTTATATGCAGAGGAACAACATATTAAATTTTGGCAAAAATTGATAATCCGGAAGTGATACTTTACTTGAAGCTTTCAACAGATTTTCGTGAAAAATATATTATGATATATTCCAAAACTTTTAAAATTTGCTATTTAAGATTTTTATATTGATGAGAACGACATGTAGATTTATTTTTCTAAAATTGATAAACCGGAAGTAATACTTAACTTCAAGATCTGAACAGATTTTCGTCAAAAATATAATAGGATATATTCCAAAACTTGTCAAATTTATTATTTAAGACTTTTATATGAAGGAGAGCAACATATTATATTTTGGCTAAAATTGATAAATCGGGAATGATACTTTATTTGAAGCTCCAAACAGATTTTCGTGAAAAATAAATTGATACAATCAAAAACTTTTCAAATTTGGTATTTAAGACTTTTATATTAATGAGAACGATATACTAGATGTTTTTTAAAATTGATAAACCGGAAGTTCTTCTTTACAGGAAGGTATAAACAGATTTTCTTGAAAAAATACATTAAAACATAATTCAAAACTTGTCAAATTTGGTATTTAGAACTCGTGTATAACTTGAAACAATATTAGATTTTGACTATACCTGTATGATAAACCAGAAGTGGTACTTAATTTCAAGGAAGAAAATAAAATATAATCCAAAATTTGGTATTACAGACTTTTCTATTTATTGGAACAACAAATTAGATTTTGTTTACAAACGATCAACCGGAAGTGATACTTTACTTAAAGCCCATTGGTATTTCAAACATGGAATTGACGGGAGGTCATGTGTTGGCCACATCAGATTTTTTTAAAATACAATATTGTCAAAAGGAAATATTTGTGCTCACTGAAAAAGAACCGGGATTCAAATAAACACTAACATCTCTATGTTATTTTATAACAAGTGTATGAATAATAGTATGTCTCTATTTTTATAGGTACATAATATATAATCTGTTTTCAACACATTTTTTTTTAATTCCCTTTTTATTTTACATTTTGCACATAAAAGTGAAGTGTACGAATAATTTTTTGAGCGAATATATTTCATATTTTATATCTTCATTTATTTTGTTTTTATTCTAAAATGTTAGATAATATATAAACATGAATTTTTATAATGATAAATAGATATACGAGTACATAACGGTAGTAATATTGTGACAGTATAGGAAGACATGGTAGTAATACTAGTAGTAGGTTACGAACGAGTGATATTATGCGGACCAAATACATAATTTAGAGTGTTTATGTGGTGGTCTCGGTTAGGATAGCTGCACAACGCTGGAGATATTGTGCTACATAACTGAGATAATTAAATTCATTGCGGATTCGTAGTGAAAGTAATGTTTCATGAAAGCAGAGTGGGCATCCAACGAACAGCGATGCTGTGCTGATCTGATGTTGCTCCGCTACGCCATATTGTTCTAATAGACGTGGTCATCGCTAGTCCTGTTTCACTATTATTTATAATTTTATTCTATTTTTTATTTTATTCTGAAAAAAAATATAACTTGTGTAGGTTAACAATAAAGGATTTATATTAATCGATCTTTGCATTTGAGCAGCAATTACCGTATAATAAAACAAATAGAGTCAACTGGAATATATACAAAATTGATGTAAGTGTGAAACCCTGTCGGCATTTACTTGATTTAAACTAAATGGAATAGAGTGAAGTAATTTGTAAGATAATGATTTTACAGATTTAATTTATTCTGGTTTATAACAAGCATGTATTAAACTTTCTTATTGTGTATAAAGATACTTTAAAATTTCATATTGAACATATTATGCAGACCAATTTATAAAAAGTGGTAACACTATTGCATTTCCCCAGTCTAACGGGGTAAATGTGATAACAGGCTATCGTTTTCTTGTAAATTCAATTTTACGGGGACATGGGCTATTGCAATAAAAAGAGCAACTGGAATTAAATTTTGGTTATTATTTCAATGAAATCAGAGAAAAACTTACAGTAAGAGTAATTTTTTATACGAAACCACAAGGTTAGAGAAATCGTGTTAGTATTAATTACGGAATTTTTAAAACTTATAATTCAAAGAACAGTGCCACGTTTATTTATAACAGAATTTAGCAATATTTCAAGCACAGAATCGGTATTAATATGTAACATCTTTAATTTCGAGCCATCCAAATACATCTTCTCCAAGTACATCATCTTTGAATGGTGCTTTAAGTTTCTTTTTTTCTAACGTATTGGCCCACTAACTCCAAAATTTCCTTTCAATTGAATCCAAAGCCCTATTACAATTACCCCGTCTACCATTATTGTAATTACCCCAATAGTGAAAATTCTTGGGGCAAATGCAATAGTGGCTTTGACTTTAAATCTATAAGTATTTTCGTCAAATAAATGTTAATAATGCCTTTTGACACAATAATAAAAAAAAACTCAAAAACATAGCTTTTATGTCCGGAGGATACACGATTAGAAGTTGTGCATCAAATTTAGTAAACGATCACTTTATGCGCACATTCTGAAATGAAATGTTACGACCCTCCGATCGGTAAAATAAGATACTACTAGTGGTTGTCGCGTAGTTGAAGAAGTACAGTACACTTTCAGAGATGGCAGAACTAGTTCGGTTATGGATAAAAAAAAAATGGATGGCTATTATTACTTTTGCCCCGCTCTTACAATTACCCCACTTCACCCTAGTATATTATGTTGCAAGGACTGAACAGACATCATTATTGTCGATAAATGTTGGTGTGTGCCAATACGGTTCCGTTTCCGTTCCGAAATCGCGATTACAGCAGAGCGTTGTCGAGGAACAACAGTGTTACCGTTTACGTTCCGTTTTCTTCAAGTTTGATGTATGCCATGGTAAACCTTCCATTCCCGACTTTGGTATGTGCCATTGATGACCGTCCGTTCCATTTATCACAACTTTAGTGTGTGCCATTGTTGAACCTTTCGTACTATGTCGTAACTCTGGCGTGTACCATTGTGACCCGTTCTTAGAAACCCCCCCTTCCCTGTCCCTTCATTGTTGACCGGGTTTAGTCGTGAACTAGTTCTGCAAATATCTCTGGTTTTTTGTATAGTTTATTTGCTAATAATATGCTAATGACTTATTTTTGTTGTTATTATTTCTTATTAGATTTCATTGCCAAAAACCGAACTCTCTCTCCACTAAGCAACCCAAACCTTTTTTGCGTTCAAGCCAGCCTTTTCAGGATCTACCACCTCTCCTGAGGCGCTCGAGCAATTGTATTGACAGTACGGAGAATTGCAGAGAACGCCACGTAAAAGTTACAGGCCCTTTTAGGGCCATTACAAAATATAGTAACTTTTTATTATAGTAAATGTAAAATGATGCAACTTCGTTCCAATATAGAAAAAAAATCCGATGTGGCCAATACATTACCTTCCGTCAGTTCTATGTATTTTGTACAAATGTCGTACAAAAAGTTCCTTGCAAAAGATTCTATATTTCCAGTAAAATTATAATACAAACATACATGTTAATTGCACTTGACACTGTCACCTTTCAATCAGAATTTTCTTAGTATAGCAGCTGTTTCCAGAGTTATAGCAGAGCTGGTTAATTTATGATATTTAATTTCTTTATATTTTTTTAACTCTATATCGATTTAATATGAAGTAAAAAATCCAGTCAAAACATATAGACAATAAAATATTCTTTAATATTTATAATATTAAATGTAAAAAATTTTTATTTGACGTAATTTTTTTAAGAAAAACTGGTAAAACCTTCAAATTATCACCAAAATCTTATCAGTTCTTCATACACTCACACACATACACGCACACACGCGCGCGCACACACACACACACACACACACACACACACACACACACACACACACACACACACACACACACACACACACACACACACACACACACACACACACACACCATCGTAAAAATAGAAAAATCGTGTTCTAGAGACCCTAAAAGCACCGAATTTTTTATTTATTTATTTATTTATTTATTTATTTAAGTACACTACCCAACAGGCGTAACCTAATAAGAGGGTAGGAAAAAATATACATAGAAATATAAAAACAAATAATGGTTACAAACAAAAATAATTAATAAAACAGTTAAACAGTTAAATTGCAGGTATGAAGTTTATTACATAATTCATTAAACGAAGAAGAGAATATATCAACTTCATCTGAATAAAGATTACTAATTTTACACATACGAATTATTGGTGAACACATACGAACATTAGTTCTAGCAGCAGGGATGTAGAAAGTATAGGACGAGCGGGTATTAAACACTGGCGCAAAGAAATTCAAGGAAGTTAGGCACGTAGGATCATCAACGGTATTATGAACTAATTTGGAGATATATGTACTATAGTATTAACACGTCTCCTAAAATGTAATGATTTGAAGTTAAAAATATTAAGCAAAGCTTCATAAGGAAGTTGACGATCGGGGTATGACCTCATAATCTTAAAATAAATGTATCTCAAAAACTTCTTTTGTTCGCCTTCAATTAGCTTACTATGAATTTCATATTGTGGATCCCAAATTAGTGAACAGTATTCTAGTTTAGACCTTACTAGCGAGAAATAAAGTGAGAAAATTGCCTGAATATTATGAAATGGACGGATTACGGATCACAAATCCAAGCATTCTGTTAGCAGAGGATGTGATCGATTGTATTTTGCGGTATGAAAGTCAATTTACAGTCAAATATTACACCAAGATCACAGATTGTTTCGCATTTATCTAGAATCTGATTGTTTAAACTATAATTAAAAGATATGGGAGTCTTTTTCCTTGTATATGTCATAACCTTACATTTATTGACATTAAGATGAAGTTTATTCATTTGGCACCAAGTTTCTAATTTTTGTATGTCGTTTTGAAGCAACAAACAATCTGAAGATCAAAGACAATACCTTCCTTACCTAAAGGTGACTTAATATAAAAAGTAAGTTTATAACATGAAGCAAATTTATTTAGAATGAATATTGATATTGTAACATTTTTTATTTATTTGAGTGAAGTGCAAAAATCAACGAATTATTATTAAATAAAATTAAAGTTTATGAAATGATAAATAAATATTATTAAGATAATTAAAAGATAATAAATTTAACTAACACTACGATAAACAAATATTAAATACTAATTTAAAGACTAAAATATTATAAAACCCTTTAACACTAAGATTATTTATTTAAATAATATTTATCCCATTAATTTTATATATATATATATATATATATATATATATATATATATATATATATATATATATAACTATATTTTTTTATAGGCAATTCAAGTACAAATTCGTTCGTCCACTTCCCGTTGCGCGCTCGTGAGAGAATTTGTAACTCTTGCTAGAATACGTTGTCATATAAGTTGGGCAGGTTTACATTTTCAACAAATTATAAAATCTACATAAATGGTTAAAAAATTCTACAAAATTCTTTCGACTACTTTAAATATAGACTTGAAACTTTTAAAAACTGTGGGTCGAATACCTGGTAATAATAGTTCGACCGTAATTTTTAGAAACATCTTCTAGTCCAGGTTTAGCTTTTATCAAACCCTGTATATGGAACAATTCTCACAGGAAAATGAGTAGGACTTAAAGATCCAATACCTAATAGAATTAAAGCTGGTATTACTAATACAGGCGATGTATCCCAATATTAAATGACGGAATACTAGTATAACTAATTCAGTTTTTGTAAGTTTAAAATCTATATTTTAAATTAGTCGAAAGAAATTTGTAGAAATCTCACCATTTGCGTAGGTTTTATAATTTGTTTGTTGAAAATGTTAACCGACCAAACTATTATGAGTTTGGGCCTGTACTCTTCTAAAATTGAATTTACTTTTTCCGAAATTTGATTTACTTTTTCTGAAATAGAAGTTACTTTTTTCTGAAATTGAATTTGATAAGGTATAATTGCAATATGAGGAGGTTATCGCATATGACGTGTTCTCGTCGAAACGAAAGAATGTGGAACTAATTCTTGAACAGAGACAAGTCGTTCTATTTGACAAAAGAGGATAATTTTGGAGCCGAACCAATAAAATGATTTGTTTCTGTTCAAGAATTAGTTCCATATTTTCTAGTTTCAGCTATCGGAGGATAGTATGAAAAACACCCTCATATTGCAATTTGTCTTTAAATTTAATTGAAAGCAAATAGTTTTTGACCCCAATAAATGTTTATCTAATTATTGCAGAAACGCCATCAGCAAATTGTTATTGTTTACTTTAAAAATGCTTTTATACAGTTTATTTATTAAGATTAAATGAAGATGTACAAAAATGTGATACAAAAAGTAACGGTTTACTTTACATGAAACTAAAACTTATTTGGTCCTCTATAGGCGATGTGAATCAGCGCCTCTAACTGCTGCTTTGGTGTCCTTGGGTACCGAATCATTTTTGACATTTCAAAGAAACTGATACAATTTACAATTTTATTTTGAGTTTTTTCTATTGTATATAAATATTGTTTGTTCAATGAATAACACTGCAGAGTCTTGTCTGTATATTTATTCCAGGATATATATGTACATTTAAAGTGAAACTAAAAAAAACTGTTTTACAAAATTACAAAATATGCGTTTATATAGGGCGTGGCTGCTCCAACGTGAAAAACTTGTTACGATCTCTTCTTTTTCCTCTCCATCTGGGTTCGTTCGGACGCCGTCCCTTTTCGGTTTCTTTTTAGGTTGCATTCAGTACATTCCTTCCGCTCAAGTTTCCTTTTCACCAGGGAAAGAAACTTCAAAATCTGTATTTGGAATAGCTGCAGAAAACAAATCTGATTTTTGCGGAGGTTTCACCGGACGACCTCTACGGGTAGTTCTTGAAAATGATTTCTTCGGCTGTCCATCAATATGAACTTCTTGATCTTCTTCCTTTTCATTAATTTGGTGCGTCATTAGGTGTGATTCTTATTCTGTAGTTGTATAATCTTCATCTATGAATCGGATGCAAGAATTCTTCCGTTGAACTTCTCACTTTCACTAATCTTACTTCTCCATCGGATATAGGAATTAAATCAGTTACTTTAGCCAACGGCCAATTAATTTTTTTGGTATTGTCACTGCCTACAAATACTATTTCTCCGACTTTAATCGTATTAGTTTCTCTCTTCTTTGAATTTTGGATCAGCTGACCTAGATACTCAACTATAAATCGTTGTCTTAGAGCTTCATTAAATTTTTGTCGGTATTGTACTCTTCTATTCAGACTCATATGGTTTACTGCATCGCAATCAGGTACACCTGTCTCAGGTATATCTCGGATGAACATACTTGGAGTTAACGGT
The DNA here is from genome assembly GCA_963082715.1 of Harpalus rubripes. Taxonomy (NCBI): domain Eukaryota; kingdom Metazoa; phylum Arthropoda; class Insecta; order Coleoptera; family Carabidae; genus Harpalus; species Harpalus rubripes. The sequence goes on along the minus strand of OY720449.1, from coordinate 67,802,683 downwards.
GTGAAATCTCCAGGATTTTCAGAAATATATGTCAATGGTCTACTGTTTATAATGGTTTCACAGTCACCAATTAAAGTAACTAATTCTTCATATGTAAGCGCCGCTCGACCTAATACTTTCTTCAATAATTGCTTGATTATTCATATGATGCACTCCCATCATCCGCCCCACCAGGAAGCTGTAGGAGGGTTGAATTTTCACTGTACTTGTTGAGCAGAACTGTATTGCGTAATTTCGTCCTAATTCAATACCTTGAACAAATTATGGGCATCAACAAAATTCGTGCCGTTGTCGCTATATACTTTGGCTGGTCTACCTCTTCTGGCAATAAAGCGTCGAAATGTTTGTAAAAAAGCTTCAGTACTCAAGGATGACAACAGTTCAAGATGTATCGCTCTATACACTGCGTAAGTATATAGATAAATCCATACCTTCTGTTTTCCTCTGATAAATGATGGCCCTGCTAAATCTATGCCGGTGATCTGAAAAACACGAGCATCTCTAGCTCTATCTTGAGGTAGTTGTCGTGGATAAGTATTTAACAACTTGCTGTCATATTTTCTGCATATGGCACATTTTGATACTACTCGACGAATTGCTCTCCGGCCTTTTAATATCCAGAAATTTTCTCTATGTTTGCTTAACAGTAACTGTCCTCTAGCATGATACAAATTCTCATGTTCTTACCGTATTAACATATCAACTACAGGATGTTTCGCAGGCAATAGCATAGGGTATAGAAATTCCCAATCATCTTCACGGGTTACAATTTTCGTTTTCAATCTTAAAACTCCATTGCAGTCTTTATACGGTTCTAATGAGTTTATATTCTTGTCATTTTCACCCTCGAAACATTGATGTTGTATCAAGCTAATAACAGTCTTCTCTGATTCTTGAATTTCTTCTGCAGTTAATTCACCGCTTGTCTTCTCTGCGTTAAGACAGTTATTCTTGAATTGACGTATCCAACCCATAAGTCTGATATTATTCTTATACTTGGAAAAATATTTAGAAAACCAATCTGTAGACACAGAATCTTCCTTTGACGTCAACAATGTGAATACTCTTTCGTTCTTTGTTGACTTCTTCTTCGTCGTACTCCGTGTTTCTAGTTGGCCACTCTGAATACGATTGCTGAAGCCAACTCGAACCTTCTCACCACTGCGATTCGAGGAGTTGCTTGGCTTGACATCCTCTTGATGGCAAGTGAGCTGGATTCAAGTAACCAGGAACATGTTTGCAGCCTTCTTTTGGGGTTAATTTCACCATTTCTTCTACTCGATTTCTTCTCCAAATCATTTCTCGTTGTATTCAGGCTATAACTGTCGACGAATCGCTCCAAAAATGAGCAAGTAGTTTTGACATGACGGAATCAGTCGCAATATCGGCATACAATCGAGCTCCTGTCGTCGCAGCTAGCAACTCTAGTCGAGGAATTGATATTTCTTTGGTTGTTGCAACTGAATTTTCACACCTTCGTTTGATTCTATTCTTAAAAATATTGCAACGGCATAATAAAATTTGCTAGCGTCCGTGAATACGTGTGTTGAAGAAGTACTTTCATTTATTTTACAAAACCAACGTGGAATCTTCACATCGAATAAATATCTTGAATCTTCAATCTATTCTAAAAATTCCTTTCTTATCTCAGGACACACTTCTGTATCCCATTTTAATTTTTTCCCCAAATTCTCCTCAATAATAATTTAGGACCTAAACTCACCGGACATGAAAATCCAATTGGATCGTATATCTTATAAGCTGCCGATAAAAATACTCTTTTAGTAACTTTGTCTGGTCTTTCAAATTCCAAACAATTTGAATTTATGTACAACACGTCCGTGGTCCTTTTCCATTGTAACCCCAACACTGCAGAAGTATTCGTAGGGAACACATCAACTTCGAAGTTAAACTCCCAGTTGCGCAAATCAAATTTTGCTTCTGACATTACTTTTCTTATGAAGACGTTCAGCTCTTCTTTGTTGCCCACACTTGTGACGGTATTATGTACATACATGCCTTCCATGAGTCTTTCAGTTGTTACTCGTGATGCTCAATAACTACTACTAATAGGAACGGGCTGCAAGTTACACCAAATACCACTCTGGTGTGTTTATAAGTCTTGATATTTCGCCCAAAATCTTGGCTCCATAAGAAACGTAAATAGTTACGATCGTTTTTACATAAACTTATTTGTAATAACGCTTTGCGTATGTCAGCGATCACACCGATTTCGTTAAGTCGAAATTTTATCAACAATTTCGGAATATGTTCTATCAAGTTACTCTCTTTTTCGAGACTTTGATTCAGTGATAGTGATCTCGGCTTCTTGGTGCTAGCGTCGAATACTGGACGATTTTGGTAGTGATACTACTACTTTTGACCACATGTCGATGAGGTAAGTATGTCCCGATTCTGTATCTTCTTCTTATGGAATCTCTTCAATGATTCCCTCACCCAACCATTCTTGTAGTACCCCTCTGTACGCTTTGTACATATCATCGTTCTTTAGTTTTTCCAGCTGTTTGTGTAATCGATTCAAAGCGATTTTATAGTTGGTCGGTAACGGCGGATGTACCTCGATTCACGGCATCTGTACCTCGTATCGACCGTCTGTAGTGGTACATACGGTTTTCATAAAATGCTTTTTAGTCATGTTATCCAGTTCCGTTCTAGATCGTCTCTCTATTGCATCTTCAATACCAAGAACATCAAAGTTCTACAAATTTGAAATATCGGTTTCATTAGTAACTAATAGCGTAGGTACTATTGAAGTACTGGTATTTGACATTTGAATTTGAGCCTTTCCTACAATCGTCTATCCTAAGTATGTTTCTATTGCCACTTGTTAAAATGTGTTGTTTTCCAGTCAACAGTCGACCAGCAACATCAGTGCCAATGAGTACTTCAATGCTTTCGTTACTATCTCTTGCATGTGTTAAATGTATCTTATTACGCCGTAGTTCTTCAATCCATGGCCCATTTCTTATAGGATTAACAGTAGTACATATTACTGGTTGTTCCAAAACTTGAAAATGACATTTGTACGCTACTTAATTTTAACATTGCTATATGTTATTATGAGTTTGTAAATTGCTCTTCGCTCCACCAAATAAACCAGGTTTTAACTTTTCCTGGCCAATTGTTTGATACTTCATTTCCATTAGGTTTTCTTTAAAATGTATGATCTTTGCGATTCCATGTCAATAATAGCTCGGACTGTTCGTTGTGTTACTTCACCTCTGATAACTGCCTTTAAAGTCTGTAAAAATACATCGTGCGTACTACTAAAATTTGCTAAGGCTATGCTTGTTACTTCTTTGGGATTACGTGTCAGTAGTCGCAGGCTTCGTCCGATTCTTTTCTTGACCAAAGCACATCACGTCATAGTGCCTCTTCGAACAAATTTTACATTCTATTGTGCTTCCACATTTCCTGTTGATGTGTTCAGTCTCCAAACATGCAAAGCAACATCTCTTCTTAGTTAAAATGTTTTTCTTCTCTTTATACGATAATCGTCCTGCGTCTGCACAATTTTTACTAGCATGACTTTTGTTGCGGAATACACAACCCTTTTCCTTTGTATTCAAAAGTCTGCTGTTGGAACTTCTTCTTTAGTAGGGATCTTTCTCTTCACTTGTTCCACGCCAAAACCAGTCTTAGCCAAAGGAACTCTTTCTTCACTTTCAATTTCTTTGTGTTTATTTAACCTTGTATTGCGATCTGTTGTGCTTGCATTTCCCTCTACTTCTTCCTTGACTATTATATCTTCAACGGAGCTTGCACTTCTTTGCCTGATCCGTAGGATATCTTCTGGGAGTGAAAAGTCTGTATAGCCTCTTCGTAATTTTCATCAGTGGCAGGGAAGCTTTCAACAAGTGCTCGTGCTCATGAACCTACAACAGTGCACTGCCTTATATATTGGAACTTTTTCACAGTTGGAACTGACTCGTCCTCATGCACTTGTTTAAACTAGTTCCAGAACGGAAGCCATTCCTTCAATTCTCCATTACCTAAATTTTGTCAGTTACAGTTGCGGAAGCTTAAATCTACGTTTAGTAACAGTTTGATTGTTAGTACAGCTAGTAGCACTTGCATTATCAGTCTTTTCAAAAATTTTTATGATAGCGAGTTCTAATTTCTTGAAACTTAAACAATATTTATCTTTAGTATCGTATTCCTGTTCAAATACAGCTTCAGCAGCATTTTCCTAGCACATAATGCTTAAAATTTCTTCAGTCAGAGCAACGATTTCACCATGCCCCTCTCTAAGTACCTTGTACGACGCCTTGATGTCAATTTCATCTGGATCCTCTCCTTGGAGACTTTTCTCTATTTTCTTTTGCATATTAGTAAAAGTGGTTCTCAAACGGTGCGATTTTTCACTAATTTCGCCTTATTCATGTTTGTTTTCAATTTTCAACTATGACTCACACCAAATGTTACGCAATGTCCTGTCACGGTCGCCAAATGTTCAGTGAATAACACTGCAGAGTCTTGTCTGTATATTTATTCTAGAAAATGTATGTACATTTAAAGTGAAAATGGTGTCTCGATACACTAAAAAAAACTGTTTTACAAAATTACAAAATATGCGTTTATATAGGGCGTGGCTGTTCCAACGTGAAAAATTTGTTACGATCTCTTCTTTTCCCTCTCCATCTGGGTGCGTTCGGACGCCGTCCCTTTTCGGTTTCTTTTTAGGTTGCATTCAGTACATTCCTTCCGCCCAAGTTTCCTTTTCACCAGGGAAAGAAACTTCAAAATCTATATTTGGAATAGCTGCAGAAAACAAATCTGATTTTTGCGGAGGTTTCACCGGACGACCTCTACGGGTAGTTCTTGAAAATGATTTCTTCGGCTGTCCATCAATATGAACTTCTTGATCATCTTCTTTCTTTTCATTAATTTGGTGCGACATCTGGTGTGATTCATATTCTTCAGTTGTATAATCTTCATCTATGACTTCCAAAGAGTACAATCTCTGAAAAAAAACTGTTTTACAAAATAACAAAATATGCGTTTATATAAAGGCGTGGCTGGTCCAACGTGAAAAACTTTTACAGTCTCTTGTTTTTCCTCTCTATCTGGGTGCGTTCGGACGCCGTCCCTTTTCGGTTTCTTTTTAGGTTGCATTCATTACAATGAATATTATACATCATAGTATATTGAAATGAATAAAGAAATTATTTTAAATGCTACAAGGGGGTGTGCCTAATTCAAATAAGTCAAATACTAGCGAAGGTACTGTAGCAGAAAATATAATTTTTCCCATATGTGTCACTTCTGTAAATCATTTTATCATATTTAGTTTTATATTATATTTGATAATATAATATAATAATTTCTTACATTACCCACCGAGCAATAATCTAAAGTATTTCAATCACTCAAAATCCTATTAGCTGTCAGGCCTTTACTCTGACATAACCTATTTGTATTTATTGTAAAAATGACATGTCAAATAGTATTTCCGCCTGGTGTTTTACAAACTATGGAATAAAAAGGTCCCCAGAATTGCATTGCCAACTGAATCAGTTATTTTTGATCACTCTGTGTTAGTTAAATATTACAAGGTGCACTACATACGCAAATTGCTATTAAAGTGTTGGAGAACTTTTGCGATTGTGAAGGAGAAAGTTTCTGGATATCACGACATCAGTGGATGATGTTAAAAACTTTCTGTTATATTCGCAATAAATGAAAAAAATTATTCAATAAAAATATACCAAGCTCTGAGTAGTATCAGTTGCACAAGCTGGAAAAGAAAAATACACGAAAAATACGAACCATGCGAATTTTGGATTTATACCTTTAGCATTAACATTACATGTAAAATCTATAATAAATAAACGAAGTATGTCAAAAATAGACCTGTTTCAATAACTGCAAGTATTATAAAATTTTCTGCTTCTTGTATTATATCTTGTTCAAATATTAATTTAGGAAACACAATTTAATGTTTCAATCATACGACCATTATTCGAATTTTATTCATATGATAAGTTTCTTTTACAATGAGAAAATATGTAAATCTAAAATAATTTTTCATGTTAGTAGAAGATACTGTTGAGAAGTTGTTTTCTTGAGCTCTTAAGCGTCTATTCTCTACTCCGAATCTATTCCTCATGTAATGTTTTATAAAATTTGTAAAATTTGATCGGTAATTTTGTAAGAATTATTATATCCCCCACTGCATCGCATAATATTTGACGTCCTATCATTAGCATTTATTGCAAATATTTTATAAAATATCAAATGCAAAATTATTCTGACATAAAATATCACCTTGTTACGTTTTAATAAGTACCGACCATTGTCATTTCTGTCCGCTGTCGGTGCAGACTACTTTTGTGCTCACCGCCTATAAGTTGTTTTGAAAGATATTTTATAAAATCAGCCTGTTTCATATGCTTTTAGAAGTAGGTATTAGCCGTAATTAAAATAGTAACGTAAACAGTGATGTGGTGCCTTTATGAGCCCAATAAATTTTTTAATTAAAATAGACTTTATAAAAACTATCTGATTCAGTTATAAACAAGTGAAACGAGTAAACTACACCTAACTTAAGGCTGGATAGAGCCACGTTACCATAGCTTTAAAACTATTTGGTGCTAAATTTAAAACATTTGGAGTCATAAAGACACCACGTCACCAGTAGAAGGTTAAAAATCGTAATAAAATGTTTTGCTTTTGTTGCAACTACAATTAATCACACAACTGTTCCATGTATATATGTTTTCTCTTCAGTGTTCCGCACTTTTCACTCTTGATGTTTGTGCTAGATACCCTAGTATAAAAATCTGGTGTGGCTAAACAATGCCTCCCGCCATTTACAGCCCGAGTCACAAAAAAGATTAAGCTCATCCTTATTTTTGGATTAGCGAATTTTACTCTACTTTTGGCAGTTTATTTCTTAAAATGTAGTCTAATATAATCCAAGTAACTACCTTTTTTGATAATAAAATGAAGATTAAATTTTAAATACCGGGATAGAATAGAAATCACTAGTCAAAAAATAAGGATTAGCTTAAACTTTTTTGCGAATCTTTAATTTTTATTAATCTAAATACATACTTACATATTTACGAGGAGTAGTACTGTGTCTGGTAATGATAGACGTGCTTTTTTAGAGTCGTAAAAATATTGTATTTAAATTCATAAAAGTGTAGTTAAAAATCAAAATTCCGGAAAATTAAAATGGTTTAGTGTTCGTGAAATAAAAGAAATCATATTTTTACTCACAAAAACTTTCAAAAAATTCGAACATTAATATCAGTTAGCCATAAAGTTAGAATATAATACTGTCAAATTTTTCAAAGTTTATTAATATTTAAATAAATAACTTACAACTTATGAATTAAATGGACAGACGTGGAAATCAGTTTCATATAGTTATTAAACACAGATAGTGTAAAAAGACATTTAAAAAACGTTGCGCTCTTCCAAGGTTATAAACACCTGCAAACTACTCAGCTGTTGTGCCGTTGTCTTAACTAAATTTTAAAGCGTGCGCGCGCGTGTTTAAACGGTTACAGTGTTCCCAACTCTATTGGAATTAAATATAAAACTTTTCGAACATTTCATCTTTTTCAATGTCGTCTGCTGAAGATATAGAAAAACTATTAGCACCAATACAAAACAGCATAGAAAAATTATTAGCACCAATACAAAACAGCATAGAGAAATTACAAGTATCATTTGACATACTAAATAAAACAAATAAATCAAACGAGAAGAACTTCAAACGAATACAAGAAGACCTAAATAAAAAAGATATTCAAATAGAAAACCTGGAAAAAAAAGTTCGTGAACGTAATATTATTCTTTTCGGTGTGAAAGAAGAGAAGAACGAAAAAATCGAAGATAAAATTTTGCAAATTTTTAACAACACATTGTTACTAAAAAATATAACATTACTAAATATAGATGTATGTAAAAGGTTAGGCCAACAAAAAGAAAACTCTATTAGACCTGTTCTAGTAGAACTAAATCAAAAACGAGTAAAAAGAGAGGTATTATTGAACTCGAATAAACTAAAAGATACAAAAATATATATCGTAGAAGATTTTTCACCTAAAGTAGTCGAAGAGAGAATTTTTTTTAAAAAAGTACCTCAAACAAGCGAAATCAGTAGGACATACAGTTCGCCTCGTACAAAACATATTATATATAAATGGAAACCCACACAAAAGTTCTGATTTTATTGAAGACGGAAAAACCACGTACTTTGAACCGAGAATGAGAAAACAATCGAAATCTGCTGGACTCTTAAATTCAATTGAAAGCGACAATGAAACAGATGACATAAACGATGAATATGAAATCGATGAACAAAGGCCATCACAAAAAATAACACCCGAGATAGCTAATACCCTAAACAAATCAATTAAGCCACATAACATAGAAAACGAAAACATCGAACCAATATCACTGCAAAAGCAAATAGCTGAAGTAAATAATACCCCAAACAAGTCGAATAAAACACATAACAGTAATGAGCTTAAGAAGAAAACGAATGATAAAGGTCAAAAAATTGGCCCTCTAGATAAGCATATTATAACAAGGCTACGAACACAAGAGATGTCAAAAAACTTAAACATTTAATAAATCTAAATATACCAGAAAACATCATGTTTTGGAATATCCAAGGAATTAAAAACATCTATAAACTTAATAACTCTGAACAAAATTTAATATTACAGCGCAACATCATATGCCTATGCGAAACATGGGCCAACTGCGAATTGACGTATATTCCATCATTTCTCCACCACTACAAAAAAATTGAACAACAAGCATTAAAACAAGCTCATACCGGTCGGGCTATTGGAGGCCTCGTAATATTTGTAAGGAACGAAACATTTACGGTCAAAATACTCGAACAGGAAACTCACTGGATATTTCTAATTTTGACATACAAATCGTCTAACTTTATTCTTGGCATAACTTATTTTTCATACTCTTACAACTATACAACTCTACTCGAACTTTTCTCTGAAACAATCGACAGTATCAATGCCTCTCATCCCACTTACCCTAAAATTATTATCGGTGATTTTAATGCCAGAATTGCCGACCTAAATGAATTAGATAATATTGCAACAATGAACACTAACTTAACATCTACTCGCAGCGTACAAGATATCGTGTTAAACAGAAAAGGCAAAGACCTAACGAAAATAATGGAAGAAAATGATTATCTGGTATTAAATGGTAGATCACAGAATGATACCCCTGCAAAGTTTACATATGTAGGAAGTACTGGCAAAAGTACGATCGACCTCGCCTAGGTAGACAGCAGCGCTATACAGTTTGTCCTAGACTTTCAAATAAACGACGAAATATTAATATCAGATCACATGATATGTTCGCTCAAGCTTAAAAACATAAGGGGTAAGGAACAACCAACGCAGAACGACAGTAAATATATTACAAAATTATTCTGGGACAACTCTAGAGCACTTGAATTCACAAACGAACTGTCTACAATTTATGCTCAAAATATTCCAATAGGAAATACACATCAATATTTAATTGAACAGATTAATAAGGCGTCAAATAACATAGGTATCCTAAAAACAATCAAAACAACCACCAATAACCAGAGTGTAAGAAACAAATGGTACAACAAAACTTGCATGGAACTCAAAAGAAATGTTAGAAAAACTTTATAGACGCTGCAAAACACAAAATTTTAACAGAGAATCCGTAGCAGAGTACACAAGAGCAAAGACAGTATATAAACAATACATCTCAAAACAAAAACAGATGATTACACAGCACATTAAAAATAAATTAGAAAATATTAAAGATCAAACCGAATTCTGGAAAACAATAAATTCTTTAAGAACCTCAAAATCATCATCAAACCCAATAAAACTCGAAGAATGGGAAATTTATTTCAGAGAATGGTTTAATGACAAAATTAGAGATGAAACAAAGTACCTGGACGTGAGGCACCCCTACCTAGACTCCGATATATCAATGTCAGAATTGAATTACGCTTTAAAACATCTAAAAGTCAATAAAAGCGCAGGTATAGATGGAATCACAAATGAGCAACTTAAAAACCTACCAACTCCTTGGAAAATATACATCAAAGATATGTTTAATGACTTCCTACTGAACGAAGATCTACCTAACAAATTAAAAACAATAAAATTGACTCTCATACACAAAAAAGGGGATCGTTTAAATACGGACTATTACAGAGGCATAGCAGTTCTGAATACTATCACCAAATTATTTACTTTCATCATCAACAGCAGGCTACAGTCATGGGCCGAGAGTTCCAACATATTACCTGAAGCACAAGCTGGCTTCCGTAAGAGAAGGTCTTGCGCCGACAATATATTTATCCTAAATACAATTATAGGAACATCATTAATGAAGAAGAAAAAACATACATTTGCGATTTTCATAGACTTCAGAAAAGCCTTCGACTCAGTGCCTCATAGCCTCCTATGGCCAAAAATCTTTAAAATTGGTGTAAGTGGAAAAATTGTAAGAATGCTACGAAACCTATATAACGAGGCAAAAATGAAAATAAGTGTAAACAGTGAACTATCACAAGACATAGAAATCACCAAAGGAGTTTTGCAGGGCGAATGTACAAGCCCTTTACTCTTCGCTTTGTACATCTCAGACTTAGAACATTTTCTGAAAACTACAAATCTAGAAGGGGCATATATCAACCACAAGGAAAACATTCTGAGCCTACAATACGCTGATGACATAGTCTTACTAGCTAACTCTCCGATCGATGTGCAGCACAAATTAAACTCTCTCACAGATTTCTGTGACAATCACCTTCTGCAAGTAAATCCTGCAAAAACAAAAGTAGTCCACTTCCACAGAGGTCGCCCAGTAAAACGGCTACCCCGATACACTTGCCAGGGTCACGAGATTCAAGTAACAAATACATACACATACCTAGGAATAGTTTTCAAAGCTTCCGGACTTTTTAATGCAAATACCGAAGAAACCTTGCGTAAAGCTCAAAAAACCACAGGGGCAATAAAAAATACGCTAGCCAGAACAAAAACTTATTCATGGGATACCACCTTAAAACTTTATAATTCAGTACTATTGCACTCTTTATTATATGGTGCAGAAATTTGGGGACCCAACCAATGGGAAAGCATTAAGAAAGGCCAAACACATTTCTTCAAAACTATATTTTCCTGCCAGAGAACAACACCTAATTACGTAATAAGGCGTGAAACAGGCCAATCAAAACTAGAAGTATCTATCTTCAAAAAAATGCTACTCTGGTGGCATAAGATTTTGTTAACACCAGATACAAGATACATCAAAATATGCTATAGTACTCTTATTAAATTCGATACTAATCCCTCAATACCAACCGAAACAAAAAATAAATTTAACTGGGTAACCAACTTAAAATTACTACTAGAGAAAGCTAACTTCTATTGGATCTGGGAAAAACAGAATCCGATAATTCTCAAAGAAGAAATGGAGAATATTATAACTGCATTTAATGAAATCCTCTATGAGCTCGACACCAAATATATTACAAACTCAACCTACAACTCATCCTATAAATTATATAACACTAGTCACTTTTATTTGGCTTACAAAATTCCTTATAAAATCCTAAAAACTTCCCTACAGCTACGAGTAGCCAACCCAAATACAATGCATATCCTTCAAGATGGTTTCTGTCACAAATTTCTTAATGAAGAGAACTGTGTCCTTTGTAATAAAAATGAACCCAACGACTTACACCACTTCCTCTTCCATTGTCCCTTCTATTCTTGTTTCAGGACAGCCTTCTTGGATAAGCATACAGATACCGATAACACTAGCACACTGCTGTCAGTCCTCACACCAGAGAAAATATATGACATCCACAAGTATATCACAAATTCACTAAAACTAAGAGCTTTTGGCCTCAGCATCTAACAAAAACCAACAGGGAAATATACTGGAATTGTATGAGCAGTAACTATTATAACACATTGACAGTGTTATATTATTTAATAATATGTATTACCACCATATTATCATTGGTGTACATTATATTTATTTGTATCAAATGTAAAGTCACTTGCACTATATTTAAAATTTAATATTTAATGTTAAACTATTCAGATACATATGTACCATTCATTTGTAAAAGATTCTTTATCTTAAACAAATAAATCTATTATTATTATTATTATTATTATTATTATTATTATTATTATTATTATTATTATTACTTACATATTTACTTATGCTGGAAACTATCGATTTCCCGTCCTATTGTACTATTTACTTTTTTCTTTTTTTACTATTATCAATTTGAAATGATTAATTCTTTGACAGTGACATTTATGTCAGTTAAATATATATATATATATATATATATATATATATATATATATATATATATATATATATATCAAATACTACAAAGAAGTTTTATTTGTTTACAGCGTAGGCTCCGGGATATAAATTAAAGATAATTCATAATTTATTTATTTAAATTTATCCATAAAATATGTACAAAAATTATTAATGAAAATCTGTAGAAAATATAATAATCTTTAATTTTTATAATAACATTAATCTCGAAAAATAACATTTAAAGGTATTTTTCGAAAAAAAACTATTTTGACCTTCAAGTAAAGTGCCATCAAAACCACCAAAATCTAATAGGTTCTGTCCATAATAGGAGAAGGTCGAATACAAGGTTTCAAATTTTTCTGAGTTATAGTATTTGAGTTAGAATGGAGGATCCACACCAATCCACACATACACACGCACGCACGCACACGCACACACACACGCGCACACACACGCACATGCACACGCACACACACACGCACGCACGCACACACAAACACACGCACACACACACATACACACATACATACACATACACACATACACCCATACACCCATACACACATAAACACATACACACATACACACATGTACACATGCACACATGCACACAAGCACACATACACACATTCACACATACACACATACACTCATACACTCATACACTCATACACCCATACATCCATACACCCATACACCCATGCACACATGCACACATACACACATGCACACATACACTACTATTCACGAAAGATTACTATTCAAGGTCACTTGTTCGAAGAAGGAATAAACAAAGTTTACAAAGCGGTAGTCTAGCAACATTATGTATTAGAAAGAGATAGATTATTTGACGTATGTCTACATGATTTATGGTATATGACAGATATACGTTCCATGTTCACATTGCTTTCTAACACACTAAATATAATTAGAACGTATGTTGATGAGTTGCTAGTATGTAATTATGTACTGCACTGCCCTCTGCGTTAAAGTTGTCAGTGGCGGAGTTTGTTTTTGAATTTGACGTTTAATCAAAATCAGCGAATTTTGTTCCGCGATTTAACTGATTCTAATCATGGGTGAGAAAGGAAAAACGTTGAGAAGGCAAGCAATTCAATTTGTACATAATGTACATGAATACTTTCAACAAGAAACGGAAAATAATGGACCATTATTAATTCTTCATCAAGTTCAGCAGGTAAAATATGCAAATATATTTTAAATTTCTTTGAAAATTGAATTTGCTATACGAAAAAAGGTTTCATGTTTAATAAATAAAACAGCTAATATTTTATTTTAGCGTACAGCAGATGCACTACGAATATCTAAATCCACAGTACGCAGGGTATTAAAACGGATTAACAATAACGAAAATGAGGAAGACCAGCTAAATTCTCCTGGAAAAAAACGTCCCAGAAAATCCACTGCGACGGCTGATCTTGATACTTTTAGTAGGGAAGCAATTAGAAGAATAATATACGAAATGTATGCTAACAGTAAGTAGTTTATTACCCACTTATTTTCATGTGAAAATTGTATGATATTATGAGTTAAAAAATATTTTTTAAAAAAATTCTACGAAGACACTCACTATGTTTTTCACATCTTTACACTTTACTATTAAAAGTCTGAAAAAAAGTTGGAAGATCGAGACATATATAAGTATTCAGAATCAAGTCTTAGAAGACTTCTATTAACTATAGGATTTCACTACAAGAAAGACTGCAATCGAAGAGCCCTTATGGAACAATATCATATTCGTACAGCCAGAATTAAATTTCTTCGAGAATATAAAAAAAAAATTATCAACTCATTTTTGGAATATAATTTTCATTGACGAAACCTGAATTTTTTCAAAGGGCGCTTTTAAAAGATCTTGGCAGGATGACAATCCGTCGAGTGTAAAAAAGAAAACAGGAGAAGGGACCCGGTATGTTTTAATTTTGAATTATTTTATAATTTAAAATATACATTATGAGGTCTCGTGGCCGTGTGCCTGAGTATCTTGCCACTGGTGACTCAGGTTCTATACCGACCGACACCAAAATTATTTCGAATTTTAAATGGCATTAAAGTGACCCCTGTGGTGTACTCACCAAGCCAGAAATGAGTGCACGCAGCGCCTGATAAACGCCCGCACGGTACGAAAATGTCATAATCATTGCCGATATCTGTGTACAAAGCAGATAGCCACAACCTAGCAATGGGTAATATGCCGTGATGATATATTTATTTTATACGATGTTTTTTGTATAGATACGTTATTTTGCATGCTGGTGGAAGAAATGGTTTTGTAACTGACTGCAGTTTAATTTTTTCTTCTGGAAAATGTACAGGAGATTATCATGGGGACATTAACGCAGAAAAATTTGAAAATTGGTTAGAAAGTAAGTTACTAAAAAATCTTGAAGAACCAAGTTTAATAGTTATGGATAATGCACCATACCACAGCAGAATCCGTAACCCTGTAACCTGTAGAAAATTTTATAATCTTTAATTTTTTCGAAGAAAAACTATTGACTAATGACTTGTTCGTACATTAGAATAAGGTAGAAATACAATGTTTAAAATTTCTCTGAATGATAGTATTTGAGTTAGAACGGAGGATCCACACAGACACCATCGTGAACATGTTAAAATTGAAATGTAAGGGCCTTAAAACGTGATCATTTACCAAAATCTCGATATGCGATTTTTGGCACTATCCCTATACTTCCCTTACCAAGGGTAGCGGGAGATAAAAATGTGTTTTACTTTTTCCAGTGATGTTTCATTATTACCCGAGTTTTTACCTCAAAATTCTATGAAATCTAAAACGTAATTTTCCTTTATTTACATATTAATTTTAATTGTTTTAGAATATTTAGAGATCGAAGGATAATGTTGAAACACGAACACATCATTCTAATAGTCATATCCCACTCAATTCTGTATCCAAGAGGCAAAATGTGTTAAACACAAATTATACATTTCGAATTATTGAGGTTTAAAAATTGTATTTGTATAAAAATAAACATAATTATTTTATTAAGTCAAGCAAATATTTAAAATGTGGTGTTTCAGTAAAATAATGATTCTTTTACATTTCTATGCAAACTTTTTTAAAAATTATTTAATACAACAAATAATAATGTACTAAAAATCGTGTGCTTCAATAATGTTATATGCCAATGTGGAATTATTATATTATTATATAAGATAATTATACTTGAGTAGATAAAAATTTATTTAAAACAACCTTGGGGTTATAAATTTATTGGGTGTAGGTACATGAAAAAATACAAAACTAAATTTATTATAATGTAACAAAAAGTGTAGTAATATGATTGGATATTCGCATACTCGTGCCGTAAAACGTAAATCCGCACTATACTAAATATTATTTATTTTCTTGAGACTCATGGACATGGTGTTGAAAAATTCATGGAATCTCTTAGGGACCCATTTGAGCAATTTTCTAGTTGACACATGTTTGGTACCTTCGAGCTCAGTTAAACTCTCAGAAAAGATGCTACTCTTACCACCCCAACTCAAATCCACTGATTTCAATTCTCCATCAAAATCTGCTTTATAAAATTAAATACCATAATTTTGAGCACGAACTTGTAAATGAACAACTTCTGATATGAAAAAAATTCACCATCATTAGCTTTTTTCCATTGCGTGTGGACTAGTATGTGCGTCATATAAAGATTTATAGTTATTGTAATGTCTTTGGGGATGATAAATTGAAAGTCAATAGTTGATTTATATGAATGATGTTTATTGAACAATCACTAGTAAATAAGATACACACAACGACAACCTTGCTTATGGACGAACACAGGTAGACTGACTGGCGCGATGTTTTAGCTAATTAAACAATGCTGAACATCGCAAAAGTACAGTCCGATACACTACATTTCCTCCCTTTTTAATTACCTGAACTTATTTACAACAATTACTTTCTATGCCTGAGACTGTATCGGCGAGAAACAATATTTTTTCGGTGACCCCTACGTTCCTGTTCTTGAGGTCGAGGCATTTCTGTATCAGAAACAGAATTATCGCTAACCTCCGATACGTTATCATCTGATGCTGAGTAATATTTAGAATTTACATTTTCTCTTACAATTAAGGGTAATTTATCAGCATCAGTTTTACTGTCCAGTGGACATCTTAACATTGGTAAATTAAATGATTCTAATTTATCTGATGGAATCTTTCCTTCATATTTTTTTATTTGATCTATATGTCGTTTCCATAACATATGGGTTCCGACAGTCTCTACCATGTAGGTCCTATTACCCACTTTGTTCACAATTCTAGCTAATAACCACGAAGGTTTACTCGGTACTTTATAATCTCTAACTAAAACACATTCATTTATCTTAAACTCTATATACCTCCTTCCCCTATATAATTTCATTTGTTTTTGTTGATTATCCTTAACATTTTGTACATGTTTCCCTGTCTTATACATAGTTTTACCTTGCTTTGCCAAAGGTTTTAATAAATCATATCTAGTGATTAAATTTCTACCGAACATTAACAATGCAGGCGAAACCTTTGTTGTACAATGTGGTGTGTTGCGGTAGGACAATAAAAAGTTTGATAAAGCAAAATCAAAATTATATTTAGTATTACACAAAATTTTCTTAATACATTGTTTTATTGTCCTTACGCTGTTTTCAGCGGCTCCATTGGACTGTGGATGGTAGGGTGGACTTGTTACATGTTTAATATTATTTTTCAATAAAAAATCCGTAAATAGTTTTGACGTAAATTGCGTTCCATTGTCTGTGACAATAGTTGAGGGTAAGCCAAATCTAGAAAATACTTCCCTTAATTTAGTTAATAACATTTCACTACTAGTGTTAGTGTTCATATTAATAGCTTCTACCCATTTTGAATATGCGTCCAAAACAATTAAATAACTTTTCCCTTCAATAGGGCCAAGGAAATCGCAATGAACTCGACTCCATGGACTTTCGGGATATGGCCAACATTTTAATTTTGATTTTGGTGGTGAATCCTTATAGCTCATACATATGTTACATGAATTAACCGTTAATTCTATGTCTTTGTCCAAATTAGGCCACCATAGATGAGCGCGTGCAAAACTCTTCATTTTTACCATACCCATATGGGTGCTGTGAAGTTCTTTTAAAAATAATTCCCTCAATTTATATGGAATGACTAAACGATAACCCCACATAATGCAACCCTCTTCTACCGTAAGTTCGCTTTTTCGACTAATAAATTTCTGAACTTCCGGGTTAAAAATATTTTTTGGCCAACCGAATTTAATGTATTTTACAACAGTTTTCAATACCTCATCCTTTTCCGTTTCTTCCCTAATTATTTTTAAATTAATCGTTGGACTGTTTTCCGAAACATAATTTAAACACGGTGAAGATTTTATATAATCCTTTTCACTGTCAGTGCCTATCGGTACACGTGATAAAAAATCCGCGATATTTAATTTGGACGGTACATATTGAACTTTATACCGATATGCAGACAGTTGCAAAGCATACCGCTGCAATCGATTTGCTGCCATTTGGGGTATACCAGCTTTTGGTCCGAAAATATAAACTAGAGGTTTATGATCGGTTTCCAGTATAAATTCTTGACCGTATAAATATTGGTAAAATTTACGTATTCCAAAAATAATGGCTGTTGCTTCCCGGTCAATTTGAGAATAATTTTTCTCGCTTTTATTTAGTTTACGTGATGCAAAACATATTGGCTTTTCTGTTTTATCTGGCAATATATGTGATAAAACGGCGCCCAAACCCACGGCGCTCGCATCTACTGTAAGCTTTAACGGTAAATTACTATTATAATGGACTAAAACTTTAGATGATATTACGACTTGTTTTAATTTATTAAAAGCTTGCGTATGCTTATCAGTCCACTCCCATTTAATATTTTTTGCTGTCAAATCATATAATTTACTGGCAATTGTGGACATATCCTTAATAAAATCTCTGTAATAATTTACAAGGCCTAAAAAAGATTGCAATTCCACTACATTTCTTGGAACTGGTGCTTGTTCAATTGCCTCTACCTTATCCTGTAAGGGATGTAACCCTTCTTTGTCTATTTTAAATCCTAAATACGTGACTTCTTTAGCAAAAAATACACATTTTTCTTTTTGTAACTTTAAACCAAATTTATTTAATCTTTCTAAAACCGCCTTTAATCGCTGTTTATGTTCTTCGCGTGTTGGCGCTGTTACTAAAATATCGTCCAAAAAATTAACTACACCCTCTAATCCTGTCAAAATAGTCTCAATTTCCCTCTGAAATATAGCAGGTGAGGATGCTAACCCGTACACTAACCTCGTGTATCTAAATAAACCCTTATGGGTACTAATTGTTGTTAAATCTTTGGATTTTTCATCTAATAAAAATTGTTGGTATGCCATTGATAAATCAATTTTGCTAAATTCCGTTCCGCCTTGCAAATGTGTAAACAACTCCTCTATACGAGGTAACGGATATTTTTCTACTTCTAATTGATTATTAAGAGTGACCTTAAAGTCTTCGCAAATTCTAACCGAACCGTCTTTTTTCAATACTGGTACTATCGGTGTACCCCATTGACTATATTGCACCGGTTCTAGAATACCTAAATTAACCATATAATCAATCTGATCCTCTACTTTCGCTTTAAGAGCAAACGGCAAAGCTCTGGGCTTAAAAAATTTAGGTGTGGCGTTTTCCTTTAATTTTATAGAAACTTTACCGCCAGTAAACGTACCTAATTCACCCTTAAATACGTCTGAAAACTCCGAAAATATTTCTGCTAAATCCGGATCACCAACAAAATTAATTTTATTTTCTTTGCAAATACTCAAACCGAATATAACCATGAAATCTCGTCCTAAAATAGGAGGACCACCCCCTTCGATAATAAATATTTTCAAAATATTACATTCATCCTGAAAACGAACACTAGTCGTGATAAATCCTAAAGGGTTAATTTTATTACCCGTATAACTAATAAAGGATTCAGTACATGACGTGATGTGAATATTGTTTAATTTATTTTTCCATATGTCCAAAGAAACTGCTGAAATTGCGGAACCACTGTCTAATTCCATTTTAAAATCTACATTATTTAGTACAACAGTTACCAAAATAGGTTTATTATTTTTAACATCATTATTAATATGAAATAAACCTATTTCATCTTTCTCATTAACATTTGAAACATTATTTTCTATGTTATCAACTAAATTTAAACAATCTAAATCACGTGTAACTCGTTTCACACTAGTCGCGGAACACATTTTTTGTAAATGCCCTACTTGATTGCACGCACGACACTTGTAGGTTTTATATTTACAATCTGCTTCTTTATGATTTTTAAAACCACATACCTTGCACTTCCGTTTTACCACCATACCTTTTTTACCGACACGATACACTGCTTCTTCTTCTTGTTTGATGTGTGCTCCCTGGGTTGGTACTGCACCTGCGCCGCCAACCGGATGTTGCCGTCGCTGCTGCCTTACGGACTCGACCGATTGCGCCAACTCCAGTGCCCTCTGCATAGTGAGTGAACTCACCTCTTCGGCGAAGATCCTGTCTTTGACTGGACCTCCTTCCAGCCCAATCACGAACACATCTCGCAAAACCGTTGACAATTCTGTACTGAATTCACAGTTTGTCGCTAAATTACGTAGCCTTGCCATCCACTCCGCGTGCGTTTCACTAGCACTTTTTTTAGCCATATAAAAATTCATACGGTCCGCAAAAACGCATCTTTTTGGAGTAAAATGTCCGTCTAATAACGTCACTAAATTTTCGTACTTGTCGTCCTCAGGTTTCGTTGGGTAACTTAAATCCACTAAAAGTTTATAAGAATTTTCTGCTAACGCATTTAATAAAATTGCCTTTTTACGTACAGCATCCTTATCTTCTGTGATACCATTTGCAATAAAAAATTGCTCAAGTCTTCTTTTATGCACTTGCCATTCGTGCACCATGTGGTCAAACTCGCGCACTTGACCAAACGTAGCCATTTTGCACGTGTTCTTTAAAAATCTTTTTAGACGCAAAACGCGAAACTATTATTTTTAAAGAGTTTTTTATCCTCGTCGCCAGTTGTAATGTCTTTGGGGATGATAAATTGAAAGTCAATAGTTGATTTATATGAATGATGTTTATTGAACAATCACTAGTAAATAAGATACACACAACGACAACCTTGCTTATGGACGAACACAGGTAGACTGACTGGCGCGATGTTTTAGCTAATTAAACAATGCTGAACATCGCAAAAGTACAGTCCGATACACTACAGTTATTTAACTATCAAGTGTGTTAATGATAGCGATTAATGATTGAGACATTTTAACGCGTAAGCGTAGAAACCGCGTTAATCGTTGGGATCATTAGTCGCCAATAACACAAGTCTTAGTTACAATATTGTAACGTTTTTATTTATCTGGGTGAAGTGTAAATATTAGACAAATATTAGTAATTAAAATTAAGTGTTTATTAAACTATAAAGAAAGTTACTATTAATTATATGCAACAGACTGCCGGTCTGTTGCAGACTCTTGTAGACTGTTTACGCGGTATTTATATCACTATATTTATATCACTATATTTATATCACTATATTTATATCAGTATATACTTACATCATGTTCAACTGTCCGCCTACCGACCTCCACAGCGTCTATATACTCAACTGACTCAACAGCGTCTGTATATTCAACTGCTCGGACAGAAGTCACACCTTTCACCTCACTGTCTCTTTATTTATGTAACTCTCTCTATTTCACAGCCTCAGTATCACCAACTATCTGTATGCCACAATTCTTCAACAACAATGCCGAGTATCCACTCCAACTCGCTGTTACTGTCCTTGTATACCTAGCTTCATAATATTCGTCCACACTGACGAGTATTCACTTTGACAGCTATCCCAATATACCAGTAACTTCCAGACTCGCCGTTACTGTCCTCGTACACTATATCTTCCTAATACTCGTCAACAGTACCGAGTATTCACATTCACAGCTATCCCAATATACCAGTAACTTCCCGAGTACCTACTCGACACCAACTGCATACGCTCACCACGATACTGCTGTGCTTCTCCAACTCACTAACACTCTATATGAACATCTCTATGTCTCTCCATGTAACTAACTAACTGTGTGCACTAATGTAAGTGTTTATGTAAGTCAACCCCCGATCACAAAACTAATGCTGTGTGATCAGGGACTCAACTGAACTAACTGTTTGCACTATTGTAAGTGTCTGTCCATCTTCACTAATGGAACTAAGTAAGTCAACCCCCGATCACAAAACTAATGCTGTGTGATCAGGGACTCAACTGAACTAACTATCTCTCGAGCATAGTTACGTCCCTTATATACAGCTCCCAATATTTTCTAGAACAGTCTAGAATATTCGAACACGTAATAACAATGAGCACAAAAGGTTCAGGCGACCGGAAGTAATTAAACACGTCGCGACCAGTCTGTTTCCATCGGCCGGCTACTAGCGCGATTACGTCACCGCTATAAATAGACACTCGCTTACAGTGGTGGCGACGGCGGGCGTCCAGTATTACAATATTTTTCCGTTGAACGTATCTTACAAAATTGAAAAAAAAAGTATTCCATGACAAAAACTTTAGGCTAGCACACACTAAAATCGTTTAGTAATAAAAATCATGCGGTAATAGGGCTCATTAATGAATGGTATACTAAAATCATTTAGTAATAAAAAATCATGCAGTAATTGTAATAGAATTTCAACCATATATTGGGCATATAAGTTCCATTTATTGTTATTTATTTTACAATAAACTATAAGACGTTTCAGCCTAGCACTTGTACATCATCAGCTGCATTTAATTACAAATTACTGTTTAGTACACGTGTCAATAATTTGTAATTAATTGTAGCTGATGATGGCCGAAACGTCCTATAATTTGTT
Source organism: Harpalus rubripes (assembly GCA_963082715.1). NCBI lineage: Eukaryota > Metazoa > Arthropoda > Insecta > Coleoptera > Carabidae > Harpalus > Harpalus rubripes. The sequence continues at coordinate 67,780,382 of OY720449.1, read as the reverse complement.
GTAAAATAAATTACAATAAATGGAACTTAAATGCCCAATATATGGTTGAAATTGAAAACTGAAATTCTCCAACTATCCCATCAATAATTGTAATAGAGGTCAGTAATGAATGATTTTCTAGATGTTAACATAACATATTAATGAGCGTTCAACAAAAAAACTTATTAAAGTTCTCTTTTTCTAAACTAATGACGTTTACTATTACGAAAAAACTATATTATAGTGGACTTAACATACTTGTCAAAACATTTCTTTGGACAAACTCTAATAAGTCCCGTTAACATAGTGTGCCTCTAATACAAAAGTGTACATAACATTGTTCAAAAAGGTTTATCTCAGAAAGTACCGCGAGTGAGACTTAATACGGTTACCATTAAATAATATACTTCAAAATATGTGACTTACAACATAAAGCTCATTTTCGTCAAAATTAGACTTAACACACTTTGCGTCTGGAGTACAGAATTTTTAATTATTTAGTGCTTATATTTTGTACACAAAGTTTAATTTTACCACTAAGTTGATCCTATAGATAGACAAATAAATTAAATTATTTTTTTATCACGTAAAAGTTCATTATACTAACAATCAAATAAAAGTATATATTAATGAATTGCTATAAACATAAACCATAACGACATTCTACACTGAAGCCTGTAAATATGATACAAAACAATTACAATATGCCTTCAGACAGTAATGTAATTGGATATTTCTAATTATCGTGTCGTTGCACTTCAAATTATAATCATATTACTGGTTTCTAAGGACTCTTAATGATCCCGTTACAATAATACACTGCAAGTGGTAATACAATTATTGTAATAAATATAATGCAAAAGATGAAGCACGTAAAAGAATAACTGATTTTTATAATTTAATTTTTTAGTTGAAATAAATAAAACTTGGAAAAAATTAATAATCAATTTATTAGTTTTTCTTAAACGTGAAAAAATAGGTATATAACAACTTAGAGCTCTATAGCAAATGTTAAAGTTTGACTCTTCTCACAAACACTTTTCACATAACTAATGGCAGAAAAAAGTATACAGCAACAGAAATAGATGTTTGCTGCTGCTGTTGAACCTATAAAATTCCTTCATATTAACGAACATTTATGTTCCGAATTCGATGTCTGACGTGACAAAAACTATAATAAATATCCGAATTAATTATAAAAGAACTTGTTATATAACAGAAAAATCTAATATTTTACAGGAAATTAATTACCATAAAGAAGATAAATATCTGATAAATAATAAAATAAGTAAGTGTCAAGTATTTCATTTGATACAATGTCTTGTGCTTGCTGTTATGTTTCCTTATCTTACGCAAATAGATAAAAGAATAATTACTATTTTACAAAATTCATGTCTTTGTTTTGTCTACAGTGTCTGCAAATATGATCATATTTGGGATCTTTCATCTCTCACTTACTTCATTTATGTACCACATTAAACATTCAGTTACCCTTCGTGCAATAAATATTTTAAACATGTATGACTTTTATGTACATTTTATATCTGTTTATACCTTAAAAATGTATTTCTCTAACACTACTATAGAAATCACACATTCTGTAACTGAAAACTGTTACAGAATGAGCACATTCTCACACTGTTACACAATATTAATACAAGGGTCGGGCCACACTATGCGTTTTTGCGAGACCAAATTAACGGGAACGGTTAAGAGGAATGAAACCCCTGCGTACTAGATAAAAAGCGAAAATTCAAATAAATTCTTCCTGTACTAGAACTATTAATATTTTAAAAAATTAAATATTAGACGAACATACTTCCAATATGAACCTGCATTTAAAAAAAGTATTATTGAAATCTATTCGTATTTGACCTTGATTTTTAGGAATAACGAGAAATGCCGTTTTTCCCATAGAATCAAAGCCAAATACTAATAGATTTCAATAAAACTTATTTTTAAAATGCAGGTACATATCAGACGTATGTTCGTTTAATGTTTAATTTTTTTAAATGTTAATAATTCTAGTACAGGAAAAATTTATTTGAATTTTCGCTTCATATATAGTACGCAGAAGTTCCATTCCTTTCAACCGAAAGCCAACGTCTTATTGTTTTAAAAGAATGCGTCCATACCAGTGCGGTTGCGGTACGGTTGCCGGATACTACCGCAGCATGTTGCGGTTTGACGGGAGGGTCAATTTCCCGCATGACAATTACAAGTACTATTTGGGCTGTGCACTGATCAGATGTTGGTCCGATTGTGTCCGAATCGGGTTGTCATTGTTGCCGTCCTGTTTAGCGCTATGTATGAGGACGATGTATGATCCATCCCATTTAACCGAATAAGGTTTTACCGGTTCCACCAAAACGCAAAGTGTGGCCCGAGCTTAGCGGGGAATAGTATATCCGCCACTCGCTAAACCGTAGACCTCGCCTACGGCTCAGGCTACAAACTTTTTGCTTGCGCTGAAATTATCTATTCCATACTAGTTATAGAATATACTATTTTGTATTGTTTTTGTTTGACATTCACTTAATTTAATATCATTATTTATGTTAGCGAAAAAACTATTGGAGATGCAGTGTTGGTAAAATGATTTTATTATAATATCTTTTATTTAACAACCCGACGTTTCGGTTTCTAGTAAACCATCATCAGGTTTATGTTAATATATAGTTGGAATCAAAGGTACAAAAGTTAAACTTTTGTTAAAGTTAAACTTTTGTACCTCTGATGTATGCAAGTAGTAGTAGTAGTAGTAGTATTAAGTTTATTTTTACCATAAGGTATTAAATATACAAATAACTTTACATTCTATTATAATATTTCACCTGCATGACATATATACAATACTTTTTCTTATAATTTAGATATTTTATAAATTTGCTTAACATTTATTACTTATTTACAAGATTTATTTTTATGATGCATTATTTTTCATTTCTTCCATTTCTTTCATCCAAGGGAGCCCTTCACCATGTTCTCCTAAGATTTTAAATATTGGTAACTGCACTCGCTGGGTTTTATCGCACACGTACATTAGGTGTTCTAAGGAATCTTCTCCTCTTTCACACAATTTGCATAACTTCTTTTCGTCCTTTTCCCAAAAGTCGTTGTTTTTCTCCGCGTTGCCACATCTGTATTTTGCTATTAATCTGATATCTTTTACATTCATCTTCTCCGTTATATACGCTGGGATATTTTCTGGGCAAATTTCCTTGTATCTTGGGTTATACCTTGAGTGATCTATTTTTGATCGCTGAACTTGCTCTTGAATTTCTTTATCTCTTTGTGTTATAAGTTCTTGCATTCTTAACCCATTTCTTCTTCTGTTTTGTATTTCTAGTATCGAAAACCCATTCCTTTCATAATATTTTCTTCTCGTTTCTTCCCACTTATTTCTTTCTGTGTCTCTTTTTTTCATGTTTATTTTTTCTTCATATTTTACCGCGCGTTTTCCTGTGTCTACTCGGATTTTGCTTCTTTGTAATTCTTGCAATACTATGTATTTTGGAGTACGTTGTTTCAGGCCTAGCAGCCATCTTATATATTTTGTCTGCAGATTTTCAGTCAAATCGTATTCTGACCAGCCCCACACTTCGGATGCGTATGTCACTATGCTTTTCACTGTATAGTCGAATAATGTTAGTCTTAATTTAATATCCCCTGGGAATTTTCTTTCTCCAGTTCCCCATATCTGAGCCATTGCAATGTTTGCTTTTCTCACTAGTTCCTTGATGTGCGCTTGAGGGTTATTGTTTCTGCTGAAGGTATAGCCCAGATATGTGAATGTTTTTACCGATTGTATTTCTTGATTCTTCCATAGCCATTTAACTCTGCTTTCCCTTCCCCCACCTTTTCTAAATGTAACTATTTTTGACTTATTTGCGTTTAGTATCATTTCTTTCTGATCTAGGTATTTTTCAAGTCTTTTTAGTACATATTCCATTTCTTTTTCTGTTTTTGTAACACACACCAAGTCGTCGGCATATGCGAGCGTCCATATTTTCTGTTTTTTAATAACCACACCTCCTAACTGGCCTCTTTCCATATACTTTTCTAAGTCTGCTATATAAATTGCGAAAAGTATGGGACTTAGTGGGCAACCTTGTCTTAATCCTTTCATGCTCCAGAAGCGTGTGGATGATTCTCCATCATGGCAAACTTGATTTATCGTCGTTTGGTATATTTCTGCAATTCTTCTCGTGAGGAGCTGGTTCACACCATTTTTGTTTAGGATTACTATTAGCTTCTCCCTATTAACTATGTCGAACGCTGATTTTAAGTCTGCGAATAGTACGTATATTTTTCCTCTATCTTTCTTCAATTCTTCTTCTATAATGTGGTTTAAAATATATATGTTGTCGATCGTGCTTCTACCCCTTCTGAAACCCGATTGCGTATCAGGGAGTAATTTTAAATTCTCTGCTTCTTGAGTTAACTTTTCTTCTAAAATCATTGCATATATCTTATATAGTGTATTAAGCAGTGTTATACCTCTGTAGTTAGCTGCATTTTCTTTATTCCCTTTTTTATATATTGGTCTTATTATACCTTCCCTCCATTTTTTAGGTAATCCTTTACCTCTCCATACATCATTTAGGATTTTCGTTATTTTCTGCAACACATTTTCGGTACAATATATCCACGCCTCGTTTTGGATTTGGTCAGTACCCGCTGCTTTCTTCTTCTTCAGTTTTTGTATTTGCTTGAACACTATCTCTTCTGTGATTAAATCTTCTGTGTCACTTTCTTCTGGCAGGGGTAGGTCAAAATTTTGTTTATATTCAGTATCCGAACCTATGTATATTTGTTTAAAATGGTCGACCCATTCGTTCATTTTGATGTTATTGTCTACAGTTGCTGTTTTTTTAAATGTGCTTGGTAAATTGATATACTGCCAGACTTCATTTAAATTCCTGATGCTCCTAATTTTTTCCTCTTCTGCTTTTTTCCAGTCTTTCTTTTTTTGTATACATATCTTTTTATATTCGTTCCTACTCTTTAGATATTCTACTTTTTCAATGCTCTCTCTCAACCAGAGTCTCAGCTTTTTTCTCACTTCTTGTTTTTTATTCTTGCATTCTATATCCCACCAAGTGCTGTCCTTTATTCTCTCTGTATTTCTTGCTTCTTTTTTTATTATCGCCTTGTTTATAACTTCTGTTAACTCCGCTAGCTCGCTTTCCACGTCATCACTCTCACTAAATCTGGACAATTTCAAGTTATTTTGGTAGTCTTTTATATTGTCTATGTTCCAGCATGCTACCTCCTTTTTCTTAACAGGTTTTATATTTCTGTGTCTTGTGCTTGTTAAAGTACCTATAATTGGCAAGTGGTCTGATTCAGTTCTCTCTTGTATTTCGAAACTTTCAATATTTTCTATCGCTTCTTGATTTACGATGAAATAATCGATGACAGTATTTCCTTTGCTACCTATGTATGTGAAGTTGCCGTCCTCGTCGGATGGAGTGTTGCCATTCAGCATGGACCACCCTCTACTCGCTATCCAGTCTAATAATTCCTTACCTTCGTTGTTTATCACCTTATCCTTTGAATTCCTGGGTTTTATGATCCCGTCTTCTTTATTTATCAGGCCTCCTTCCGTACCAGTCCTTGCGTTGAAATCTCCAGCGATAATCAAGTTATCTTCCTGTGTGAATTCAACTTTTTCATCGATTACTGATTGTATGTCTTTTATCGTTGTACTGTTATAACTGTTATATATTGTGATGATTCTCCATTTTTTATTCTCTAAATTGATTCTTGTTTCCATTAGGTTATTATTTATCTTAGTCACCTTATATGTGTCTGTTATATCTTTTTTTATTCCTACGATAATGCCACCAGCCGCCCTACCTTTTTTATGCGTTCTCAGAGCTTCGTTGCAATACCACATATAGTTCTTTGATAATTTTTTCTCCCATGTTTTCCATGTTTTATCCTCAACCCAGGTTTCTATAAGATTAATTATATCAAATGTATCTATATATTTCCAAAATTCAGAATCCTTTTTCGTTAGCCCGGCTATATTCCAGAATCCAATCTTCAGTTGTGAAAGTCGAATTACTTTATCCCGTTTTTTGAATTCGGTATTTCTTTCAAGGACCCTGTATGCTCATCCCATCTACTCCAGGTCCCATTTATTTTTATTTTCTGGTATCCAACAATTACGTTTCTGTTTTGTTCTTTTTCTGTTTTTGCGATTTTTCTTAACTCCACTTGTATGTTTCTTTCTTTCTCTGTTAGATCGCTTTCTATGTAGATCGGTTTACCTTTTAACATTTTTTTATTTTTCATTATATTCATTTTTTCTTCCCAGGTGTTTACTTCCACCAGCAGCGTTTCTTTTCCTTCTCTCTCTTTGAATTTATATACTTTAGCCACTTTTATATCCAATTCCAAATTATCCTTTATCCATTTTTGTATGTTCTGAACCAGGTTTTCTTTTGGCAGATTTTCTCCTTTAATAATTATGTTGTTTTTCCTGTTTTGTCTTTCTTTTAATTCGTCTTTTTTCTCCAGAGTGACTAGTCGATGTTTTAGATCTTCTATTTCACTATGCAAGTATTTCATTAATTATATCATGATATTTTCATTCTTGCATTAATTCATATTAGTAATGTAATTGTTAGCTTTTCCAACTGTATATTAACGTAACCCCAATATTGGTTTACGAGAAACCGAAACATCGGATGATTAAAGAAATGATATTCTAATAAAATCATTTTACCAAGACTGCATCTCCGATATTTTTTTCCCTAACATCATACCAACAGACAAGAAATACCAGTAATTATTATTATTATTATTATTATTATTATTATTATTATTATTATTATTATTATTATTATTATTATTATTATTATTTATGTTGTTGTTTCGGTTAGGTGAAAAAACTTCGCCGAAGACGCGACGTGGGTCAATAAAGGTTATTATTATTACTATTATTATTATTATTATTATTATTATTACTATTACTATTACTATTACTATTACTATTACTATTACTATTACTATTACTATTACTATTACTATTACTATTACTATTACTATTACTATTACTATTACTATTACTATTACTATTACTATTACTATTACTATTACTATTACTATTACTATTACTATTACTATTACTATTACTATTACTATTACTATTACTATTACTATTACTATTACTATTACTATTACTATTACTATTACTATTACTATTACTATTACTATTACTATTACTATTACTGTTACTATTACTATTACTATTACTATTACTATTACTATTACTATTACTATTACTATTACTATTACTATTACTATTACTATTACTATTACTATTACTATTACTATTACTATTACTATTACTATTACTATTACTATTACTATTACTATTATTATAACTATTACTATTACTATTACTATTATTATTACTATTACTATTACTATTACTATTACTATTACTATTACTATTACTATTACTATTACTATTACTATTACTATTACTATTACTATTACTATTACTATTACTATTATTATAATTATTATAATTATTATAATTATTATAATTATTATAATTATTATAATTATTATAATTATTATAATTATTATAATTATTATAATTATTATAATTATTATAATTATTATAATTATTATAATTATTATAATTATTATAATTATTATAATTATTATAATTATTATAATTATTATAATTATTATAATTATTATAATTATTATAATTATTATAATTATTATAATTATTATAATTATTATAATTATTATAATTATTATAATTATTATAATTATTATAATTATTATAATTATTATAATTATTATAATTATTATAATTATTATAATTATTATAATTATTATAATTATTATAATTATTATAATTATTATAATTATTATAATTATTATAATTATTATAATTATTATAATTATTATAATTATTATAATTATTATAATTATTATAATTATTATAATTATTATAATTATTATAATTATTATAATTATTATAATTATTATAATTATTATAATTATTATAATTATTATAATTATTATAATTATTATAATTATTATAATTATTATAATTATTATAATTATTATAACTATTATAATTATTATAATTATTATAATTATTATAATTATTATAATTATTATTATTATTATTATTATTATTATTATAATTATTATAATTATTATAATTATTATAATTATTATAATTATTGTAATTATTGTAATTATTATAATTATAATAATTATTATAATTATTATTATTATTATTATTATTATTATTATTATTATCATTATAATTATTATTATAATTATTATTATAATTATTATTATAATTATTATTATAATTATTATTATAATTATTATAATTATTATAATTATTATAATTATTATAATTATTATAATTATTATAATTATTATAATTATTATAATTATTATAATTATTATAATTATTATAATTATTATAATTATTATAATTATTATAATTATTATAATTATTATAATTATTATAATTATTATAATTATTATAATTATTATAATTATTATTATTATTTTACTCAATTACATTGGTAAGTGGGAATGTTTTATTCAAACAATTATAATTTATTGTTATCCTTATCACCCGATTTACCACAAGTAGCTCGCTTACTTTCCCTGAATAAAATGCGTCATGCCTACTTGCTGCCACACTTCTCCAACGAATTAAATATTATGAAAATATGGTTTTGATGTGAGCATTTATCCCGGGTGGCTGCGTCCAATTTGTCTTTACGCCTTGCGTGTACAGTGGGCTTACTCGTGCTCTTGACGTATTCATCGAACCTCTCAAACGCAGACATCTCCTGCTTCAGTTTTATCTGTCCCAATCCCGGTCCCAGCCCCAGTCCTCTGCTGTGCTGCAGAACACTAAAGATTTATCTTGATATCGGATCTCATTACTTGCTTGGCGTAACGCTTTAATAGGGTTGTCAAAAGTTTAGTGTCAAGACTCAGGACTTCGACTTTGCTTTCTCCTCCCAACGCGAAACTTCTCAACCAGACCATTTGTGTTATTCTCTCAACACCGACTACCACCGACCGATTCTAGATAACTTATTAAGCCATTTAATTACCCAACTTCATTTAAAATTATGGAGTACGGATTTCTAAAGCATTTGTACTTTTATTTTAATAAATGAGGAACAAGTAGAAATTTGTATAAATAGAAACTTTATCTGAATGAAGAGGTTTTAATCATAAAAATAATTTATTTTAATCATTTCTTGTACATAAAAATTACAATTATGGTACTTTTTGTATTTGTCAAATACATACAGTGTGGGATTCAGAATAGAATATTTAACGAACTCAATTGGTTTAAAAAAAAAAACGCTGAAACACGTCGATCTTTGTTTTTAATTATACACACTGATATGTGCGATTCACCTTCAGACTTTCATTGGTTTTTAGTTATGATGTCATCACAAAAATATTTAAATGGCAATATAAACTTTTAATAGTGAAATCCGATATTGATTCTTTTTCCCTTTATGATCATGCAAATAAATTATAAGGTTGTATAACAAAAATTCTGAGAAAAATCGGGGTGAGCATTTGATGAAAAATGAAGGTAGGTACTTTCATATTTTTTTTAAATCTTTTACGATTAATAGTGAGATTCTGAAACCAGCGTTAAATAACGTTCAGCATAAAGTAACAATAGTAACGTTCACGTTTCAGCGTTAAATTGGTATTCTGAAACAGTGGCGTGAAAGTGGAACGTTTAAAACGCCAGCGTTAATTCACGTCGAATACATTCATGTGATCTTTCCCTTTTAAAATTTTCAACTAATAAAAAGCGATTAAACATAACAAAAACTACATTTATCTGTCTATTTTAAAATCATATCTCAAACCTGTGTGTCAAACGTCAAATAAACGAATATATTTACTGCGTGTAGGGTGCTTAATAATTATATTTCTATTTATTTACATATGTTATTAAAAATACAATTATTTTATAAAAATAGTATACAACACGGTTATATTATATATAGAAGATAAAAGACGATTAAAGTAGCTAGTAGTATTTTACAAAAATAGATAATAAATAGAACTACAAGACTGGAGATTTGTGGAATTGTTTATAATATTGTCAATAATATTAGCCTTAGCCAGTCTGCAGTTAGAAGATTTATGAAAAAAGTTACTTTGCAATGGAAAATTAAACATCTACTGATTTTACGAATAAGATTTCCAATAACTGGTGAACAAAAAAAATATTTTAAAATATTTGTTCTATTTATAAACATTTACTAATGTTAGTATAGGTACCAGTAATCAATTACTTTTCTAATGCATCAATAATTTTCTGTGTTTTTTCCTATGTTACATTGTAATAATCAATTATATTTTTTGTTGTAATCAAACACAATTTTGTTTGTTATAATCAGAATTTCTTCATGTAATTCATATGCAAATATCACTTTTCTGGGAAGTATTTCTATTTGTTATACTCGTACAACATAAAAATCAAAATATTTTACATTCTTGTAACCCACACAAAATTGTTTTTATTTACTTTTCACTTCACTTTTTAGTACTTTTGTACATCAGTCTTTTTCTATGATGTTAGGTACATTATTGTATTGAATTCTAATTTTAATACTATTGCGAACTTGTTGTTTGTGATTTGAACACGGTATCACGGGAGGTAAAAAGTATAGGACCCAGTATCGATTCCTGTGTAACTCCATGACTTAATAGAAAATCTGAGAACATTATGATTTATCCACGAATACCGTTGTTGTTGTAGTTTATTAATTAATAATAAATATGAAACGTAATCAGCTTTGGACATATCACATAGAATCAAAGCAGTATGTTCACGATTTTCAATACTTTTGATTATTTATTTCATGAGTTGCATTACAGCTTTGTTGGTCGAATATCTAAATCCGAATTGGCACGGATTAAGAACTTTATTGGTTCTAAAAATTCAACAAGTCTAAGGTTGTTTAAATTAATTATTTTACGTAAACATACAATATTTATTTTCAATTAAATGATAAATATAGATACAGTGTTGTTTTAGTACTTATCCATTACAAAATAATAATTAATTTGATAAATAAAGGGCTATTTGCATAAAAAGTTGATAGCTGATCATTTCTTTAACTGCACATTGTAACCATGGATACATATCAATAATAGATTTAAAAATAAGTCTTGTCAAAGTTAACAACGTGATTAAAGTTAACAATGCTTTACGCAACTGGATCAAAATGAATTTATTTTTCCCCATTTACCCGTTTTCCTATCTTCTTGTTAAATAATATCCCTCCATTATTATTTTATATAACAGGTGTTCCGAGAAATAAAAAATTATAACTTTTTGTGTTGGCAACATAAAACTCTATGTACACCTCAATTTAAACGTTTTTTTTTAACCTCCGATGTTATTTACATAATTGTATCCATAACGTTTAACAGATGGTAGAACTGAAAAAGTAAAAATCAGATTTTTACTTTTTTACAATATTTTGAACTATGACATAATTGATCAGTTTTACGGGCCTCCAGTTCTTATTGAAAGTATGCAAACAAAATTTTTGGATAGGTTTACTATGTATGTGGTCAATTCTACCATTGGTTAAACGTTGTACACTGTACAGAATGTCTCATTTTCGATGTTTTTTTTAAGGTATCTCGGGTAATATTAATGGATAGAAATACCTTTAAAAAATATTGAAAACGAGACACCTGTACAGCCTGTATTTCAGAAGTTCAAATTGATCTTTAAAAATATTATGTATACCCATCTCTAATTAAGCAAATCAAAATTATTCAAATTTTATTTATTTCACTACATACCTACATAACATTATTATTTTTTTATAAAATAACTGTTTAACGCCCGGCATTTTCAACTCTGGTCTCGTTAACTATCTTTTAACCATAAACTGTTATTAAAGAAAGATAAAGAAAACGTTATTTTCTACAGTCACGAAGGCAGGATCGTCTAGAAAAAATTAAATCGCAAATAGGCGCTGTTTACTAAATTTTTTTAAATAGATTTTAACATTACCTAACCTTACCTTCAAATTTCATGCTTGGAAAATTAAAATTGTGCGTTAGGTATAGGTTTTTGTTGTTGTTTTTATGACCATTTTCACCGATGTAATAAGGTAAATTTTAAGTTCTACTCTGTTTTTAATTTAGGTAATACAGGAACGCAGTAGTTTGACGTTTTTCATTTTAAAATTGATAAAGTATAACTATGGCGCCACCATAGGCATGTACTTTTTAGAACTATGTAATAAGATTTATGCACTTTAGTAGGCACACACTAGCCCAAAGTAATCATAACTAGAGAATCTGGTATTGAAACTGACAGATAGTTTAAGTTATTTGGATTCTCCTTTAAAAAATTATAATAATCTTGCCAGTAGTAAACTACAGTTAGTAAAACTTCAATGTGTGTATGTGGTTCCTGTTTACCCTCAAACTCAATTACTATCTTTCAGAAAATTTTTAAACCTTGTATTTCTACCTTGTCCTAATATGGAAAGAAACCATTCGATTTTGGTGTATATCAGATGACCGGAAATGGCACTTTACTTGAAGCTCAAAATAATTTTTATCCTAAAAACACCTTTAAATGTTATTTTTTCGAGATTTATTTTATTATAAAAATTTAAGATTTTTAAATTTTCTATAGGTCTGCATTAATACATTTTCTATATATTTTATGGATAAATTTATAAAATTATCTATAATTTAAATCACACAGCCTACGCTTTAACTTCAACTTCTTGATTAGACAGTTCATATCTCAAATGTATGTAATTGACAGATAAATGTCACTGTCAAAGAACTAATTTCAAATTAATAATAGTAACATTTTAAAAAGAAAATAGTAAATAGAACAATATTTATATGGAATGAGACTTATACAGTTTTCAGCATAAGTAAATAATATGTAAGTATGTATATTGATAAATATTAAATGGCAGGAGATATTGTGTTGGCCACATCAGATTTTTTTTTCACATAGTTTTAACACGGTTGCGCGTTCGAGACTCTAGCCACGTCCAAAGAAAAATATAAGATCTATGCAGGATGTCCAGGATAACTTTTCCAACATGGGGATTTCGCGAACCATAAGAGATACGAAGTCGATGAAATTAAACAAAAGTTGCCCCATTAGAAGACCATTTTAATGGAGTTTTGTTATTTGAGAAAAAATACATAGGTAACTAGATATAAGCGAAAATGTAAATTTTGCAGTTTTTTATTTTTGCAAATATCTTCCAATTGTGAAATAATACTGGGTTTTAATTTGTACATCTTTAAGGCTTTTTTCTCAAATAACAAAACACCATTTAAAAAGATCTCCTAATTGGGCAACTTTTGGAAAAGTTATCCTAGACACCTGGTATAATAAATAAATAAATAAATAAATAAATAGGAATATGCAACATATCACATCATTAAACTTTATAGTTTTCAAGTTAGATAGGTTATGGAAATTTGGCGCTATGTACGGTTCACACTCTTCCAAAATGCAGTAAAAAACCAGAGGCCAATTATCAATACATATTTGTAACTCCCGCGTAACGTCACACAATCGGAGTTTATTATAGCATAAATTGTAAAAATTATACATATACGAGCCCAAACTCATATTAGTTGGGCCGGTTAACATTTTCAACAAACAAATTATAAAACCTACGCAAGTGATGAAAATTTTCTGCAAATTTATTTCAAGTAGTGTAAAATACAGATCTTAAACTTACAAAAACTGAATTTGCTAAAATACCGATCGAACTATTATTACCAGTTATTTGGCTCATAGTTTTTTAAAGTTTTAAGTCTATATTTAAAGTAGGTAGCCAAAAGAATTTTGTAGAATTTTATAACCACGAGTATAACCATTTGTGTAGATTTTATAATTTGTTGAAAATGTAAATTTACTTTGTTGCAAATATTATTTTACTACCATATAAAGAAAAATTATTATTTTGCCTCCTGTGAGATTTGAACTCACGGCCCCTGGTTTACAAGACCAGTGCTCTAACACTGAGCTAAAGACGCGTATATTTGAAGTAGCGTATCTACCTGTTTTTGCAATATTACGAGTATTATCTAAAGTAAAATAATTATTTTGCCTCCTGTGAGGTTTGAACTCACGACCCCTGGTTTACGAGACCAGTGCTCTACCACTGAGCTAAAGAGGCTTACGGAAGAAAACCTCATCGTGCAGATAGTTTGAAAATGTGCTATTAACAAATGAGAAACGTTTTCGTTATTAAGTTAATAATAGTTACATTACAAGCTCTTTTCATGACCGAGAAGCTAGTTTATTGAAACGATCCGAATGCCGAGTCCTGTAAAACCTTAGATGCCATAAAAGGTTTACACAACGGGTAATTTTTGTACTTATAAAAAAGGAGTCCGGTACTCATTTTTCATTTTTTTTTAAGATTTAATAAAATGAAGAATTTTAGCATTTGTTACACTTTGACATCAATTTTTGACAGAATTAATGACATTGGCAGATGTGATCAACATTAATAAGTAGGTTCTATTATGGATCAGTCCGCTGACACTTCAATGAATTCCCGCGTCTAACAGGTTTTAGTTCAGCCTAACGTCGGTAGTTGCGCTGAAGTCGCCGGGTCGTTTGTGATTGTTTCAACTCGTACGATTTTAGCCAATAAGAATTTGTTTTGTCAAACGTCACTAACGTCAGCGAGATTCAAAATTCAAAATCTTATATTTTTCTTTAAAACAACCAGCGCTTTTTTTGGGAACTAACAACTTTAGAGAAAAATGTTTTATACCAAAAATAATCAAGAATAAGGGGATAATGTAGCAATAGTAACAAACCGAATATTTAACCGGTGGTTCTCAAACGGTAAAACAAAATATTTTTTTTAAATGGCAACCTATATTTTTTAGCCCTTTAAATATAATATTATTTTCTGATATCAACGCTATAAATATAGTATATGGTTTTATAACAATTATTTCGATTAAAATGGTATTAAAAATTAGAAATAATGTAATAAAAAATGGGTTTACTACTAGTGTAACTAGGCAACAGACAATACCTGTGTATTGCATAACCAATTGTAATTTTATAACATTATTTTTAATACCATTTTTCTCGAAATAATTGTTATACTCGTACAACCCTGTACCATATTTATATCGTTCAGAAAAAAATCTTTATCCAATGGGCTAACAAATTATATAGGATACCATAGAAAACATAATTTTATTCTGTCGTTTGAGAACCACTGGTCGAATTTTCGGTTAGTTATTATTAACAAATTAGCCCCTTATTCTTGATCATTTCTTGTATATAACATTTTGTCTAAAGTCATTAGTTCACCCAAAAAAGCGCTGGTTGTTTTAAAGGAAACACCTGTATACATATATATACAAGGTGTAAATGATTTAAGTACATTAAATTTAACCAGTAATATAACTCGTCGAGAGCAACAGTCTTTCTTGAAATAAATTGTGAAAAATTGTCAGCCATCGGGATTCGAACCCGAGACACCTCACATTTCACAATTTTTCACAATTTATTTCATATATACAAACTGTTAACTCATTGTTAATATAACAATATTTCTTAATAACTTTTTCTCGAAATCGCATATTTTTTTAGCATTTTTTCAACCCCGTAAATTGACGAGTCATTCCAAGTATTTTTCTAATAATTTAATGTAGTAGCAATAGTTATGAAAAATTTTGTTTTAGCAATTGACAGTCTATCATTTGTTGCAATTAAATTTTGACATTAGTAATAAACTTGTTTATAAGGTAAAGTAATTCTGGCAAAATGCTTACCTACGTTTACGAATAGCAACCACCAGCCGACAATTTATGTGCTGCGTGTATCGAAATTGAATTCAAACGACAAAGGGCAGCAAAGATGTTTTACATAGGCGGGTAACTAAATTTGAAACAAATCTTTAAAGAATTTTAACTCAAAAACTAGAAGGTATAGATAAATAATTATTAAAAAATATTGTTGCTATCGTTGACTTACATTACTAGTTAAATTTAATGTACTTTTTTCATTTACACCCTGTATATTATTAAAATATAACCTTTTTTACCATAAACACTAAAATTTCTTTATGTTTATACTTCGCATTGTGGATGTCCCAGAGGTTTAATGCCGTTTTCTTGAATTCTATCAATATATAAAAAAATATGGGTACCTACCTATATTATTTTTAACTCTAAAATTACAAACATACGTAAATTAAATATAATGTTGGACACATAGTCTATTTACGATGTCTTTTTATTTACAGTATTATTTATCGTTATATAGGTGGCACATAAAATTTAAATACCAATCAGGTGTAAAAATAAAATAATCTATTGAACGAGGTCGAAACTGAAATTGGTTGAGTTAGTCAAGGCACCGTTGAGGATGGTACTATCTTGTTTTCCCTATCCTGGATTGCCAGAAGGTACTGAAACTGTAGCGTCGCTACCAATGCGCTTGAGCCATTGTAACGAATATAGTGATCCGTGATCCTTATTAGATTTGTCTGGTCACCAACTCGTACTAGTTCGTTACTCAAAGTGCACCACAAAGAGACGAACTAGTTCTATACCCCGCTGATATACAGTAAAGGTCTGTTACCCTACACCATGTATAAGCGGACGTCTCTTTTAAGCGGATGTTTTTATAGGACCCTATAGTTTTACCAATAAATTAATCTATTTCACACGGAATTTCTTCTTGAATGGCCACGGACAAAATGTTTTTGCCAGTTTTGATTCGAAAACCCTTTTACATGGATTCGGAGCTTTAAAATATGAATACGTAATGTGAAGAGGAATATTTACCTATGTATTTATACAGGGTGTTTCCTTTAACATAATTAGTGCTTTTTTAGGTGAAATAGTGCTTTAAAGAGAGATAGATGGTATTTATAAAAATTATCAAGAATAAGGGGCTATTTAATCAGTAATAACAAACCGAAAACTCAACCAGTGGTTCTCAAACGGTAGAACAAAATTATATTTTTTAAATGGTACCCTATTTTTTAGTCCATTAGATAGAGGTTTTTTCTGATATCAGAGATATAATTATTGTATAGGGTTGTATAATAATTATTTCGGGAAAAATGGTCTTAAAAATTAGAATTAATGTAATAAAAAGTGGCTTTACTAGTGTAACCTAGGCAACGGGCCTTGTAACAAGTATCTTTGCAAACATCTTGTTACAATATTTTTCATAATTTCTAACATTATTTCTAATTTTCAATACCATTTTTCGCGAATTGTGTTACAAGTCTATACAATATTTATATCGTCGAAATAAAAAAGTCTCTATCTAATGGACTGAAAAACTGTATAGGGTAATATTTAAAAAAATAGAATTTTGTTCTACCGTATTCTTGATCATTTTTTATATATAACATATTTCTCTAAAGACATTTGTTCGACTAAAAAAGCACTTGTTATTTAAAAGAAACACCTGTATAATTTTGAGGGAACAATACAGTCGAAGTTCAAAGACAACTGTCCAGTGAATTCCCTATTTCTAAAAATCCGATAATTTCCTTACTGCAATCAGTTTCAAATAAATGCAGCAAACAAAGTGTTCACAATAAGTGGTATAAAAAGAAATTTGTTAATCTAAAGGGAAAATAGATATTATAAATATATAAAGACGGCAACTGACTTCAGCTAAACTTTTTAATGTAATTCTCGTTATGAGCTAAAGAAAAGCATACTATTCTTATTTATGTATTGAGTTTATATTAAAAACAGACAATAAGAACATAGTAGTTAAATAGACAATTTTCTTTCAAGTGGACATCTTCCTTAGCCGGACCAAAAGTTTGTGACCATCACAGTTCCACTCAAAAGAGCTTTAGAAATATTAAATATTAAAATATGTACTAAATTCATATCAACTTATCAAAGATTCAATAATCCTCACTAGTGGTCAGTAGACATTATTGAATTTTGAAGTGTTTCAAATACATATTTATAAATAAACTACCTTAATTAAAGTAAAAGTTCAATATTCTAAAACACGCAAAGTAATAAATTAAATGTATTTAGAGATATCGTTAATTCGTTTTGTGGATCAAAAATTCAGTAGAGAAATTAAAATTTTCGGTTACGATGTAGTGTATAACAAAGTAACTACTCAAATATAACGTATATCATTCACAAATAAAAATTATATTTATGTATTTACTTTTAAGTTGAAATGAATAGCTATACGCTCACGAATGCAAGTATAAACTACTTACTATGTGACAATCCCCACTCGTACCTTTATGTTGTGACTTTATATAATTTTTAAAAAAGAATTTGTTAGTATTTTTCTCCTTATCCCATTCTCATTTATCTCTTAAATGTCAGTTATTTTATTTTTATATGCTGCCTAGTCATAATGACAACGTAATAGTCCTCAATTTGAGTACTCTAATGTCTTTCAGTATAGGCCAAGGACCATAATGATTCCATTAGAGTACTTAGTATCATAATGAGCTATGGTAACTAGATAGGTTACTTGTCTACAAATAAATCGAAAACAGCATACCTTATTTTTCAGATTATTATTTTTTTTTTGTTCAACGCCAAATACTTCATTTTATTTATTTTTCATTGATATACGCCAGCAAATAAAATTTTGTAACTAATCATTTGGCACACGTCGTGTTATCAAACTCGGCTTTCCCTCGCTTGATGATCTTCACGAAAAGTACCATAGCGGGTTTAAAAAATTAAAATCCCGAATAAGTGTGCATTACGTAATTTCTCAAAATACACCTCAACATTA
The DNA here is from genome assembly GCA_963082715.1 of Harpalus rubripes. NCBI lineage: Eukaryota > Metazoa > Arthropoda > Insecta > Coleoptera > Carabidae > Harpalus > Harpalus rubripes. The sequence goes on along the minus strand of OY720449.1, from coordinate 67,761,583 downwards.
AAACTTAACGCACAAAACTAGGCGGGCCGAGTATTGCATAAGGTGAGGATGTTATAAAGCCGCATACGCACTTGAGCAAATATACGCGCACAGCATTTCTGCGGCTTTTTTGTTTTTGCCTCGTCAAAAGAATTTTCGTGTCTGCAAATTTCTGCTCCGATAATTCGATCATTTTTTCTAAACTAGCTTAATACGGAAAGGAAAGGCATTAAGTAGTATTGGGAATGTTTTGAGCCCCATAAAATGGGGTGTTTTTCATACTAATCAATTACTTTTAAGTAGGGTGACCATACCTCCCGTTTATTTTACCATGTCCCGGCCGTCACGTCGTTTTTGTTAAAACAACACATTCGTCTCGTTTTAGAAGTTCTATCCTTTTAAAATGTTTATATTACTTTAAAAAATAAAACAAAACTTGGTTTAAAATTTTTGCGTATTAAAAACTTTACTAGGGTGAGCAAGCATATTCCAGAGCGAGCCGCAAAGACTCTTTCAGGTCATGTTGGGTAATTTTTTTTCGCTGTTCTGAAGAAAGGATAAATAAAAATTTATAGATATGCATTATTTTATTTTTTATTGCGAGCAAATAAGAAATAAATAAAAAACTGATCGCCCTTTACAAACAACAATTTTCCGGTGTCATCTTCTGGACAATCACAGAACTGACGCCGAATAGCAAATAAAATAATTCGTATTTATTTTTAATAAATATTTCGTGTCGGCCAGTGGCACTAAAAATGTACACTTGAAGAATTAAATGAAAAATGAGAAATAATTTGCCGAATTTTAGAGAAATTCTTTTTGATTGAGAATCAGCATATGGAAATGTATTCGAGTATACCTTCAATAAATTTACTCTTAACACCCTGTATGTATGTTAACTGTTGGTAAATCATTTTAGATCAATTTCCAGTAGATATGTTTCTGATGATATTACTACAGTTTGGAGCTGCCAATGTTTAGCTTTTTATGTTATGTTAATAAACATCATTGATATTTAAACATAAAGGATAAAAACAAATGGTATGATTTTCAAAATACGAGTAAAAGAAAGTATACAAATTATGCTCTCATAAAATTTCTCGTTTAACTATATATACATTCTTAGTCAAACATAAAACGCTCCCTCAAAAAACAAAAACAGCTGTAGTATCAGATTGCTGGCATTACGAAGTGAAGATTTCATAGATTGTCCCGGCGTTCCGTCAGGGTTTTGTAATGTCCCGGTTTCTACAAAAATATTAATTTTCTTTTTTTTATTTATATCAACACGATTGGAGATTGTAAACTGTGAATATGCAATATGTAATCATATTTTTGGAAAATAATATAAGAAAAATTAAAAATAATAAAATGAACTGAAGAAAGTATTTTTACATTGTCAAAACAATAAAACTCCTCTAAAACAATTCAATTTACTTATTCAGTTTGCTTTGTTTGTAAAGTCAAAATACAGTAATCTTCGGAAAAAAGTAGAATGAACGTTACCACCGTCGCTAAATTATTAATAATTGAGACAAATCTTGTTGAAACTTGTACAAAATTTATAATCCAAAAAAGCAGACAAAGATGTATGTATGAACTATGAACTTTTCGTATCACCGCATTTAGTAAAGGCATGTTTACATTCATATACATGTATGAGAATTTGTGTGAGATACATGTCAAATAAACAAATAATGAAATATCAGTTCATACAAGAGCTCATACATTTTGTTTAAAATGTACAATTTCCTGATACATTTTGAGGTAACAGGAAATAGCACAAACCCTTAGGCTCATACAAATTTTGTTTCGTCACACTTCTATCTCATACAAATTATCACACATGTATCTAAATGTAAACATACCTTATTTTCGCTTTTTTGAGCGTCCCGGTTAAGCCTTGAAAAATATGTTCACCCTACAGAGAAAGGTGAAAGGAGAGATTTCTCAGTACCAAGATACTGTTTTTAAAAGATAGATTTATTGAGACCTTGTCATTTTCTTTAATAAATATAATATATAGTGGAGAACCCCATTAAAAATTTTCAATTTTTCTAAGTTTAATTTCTGCTTTCTTTTTATTTATCATTTGATAGTTATATTTAAATTTTGTGATGAATGTATGCTATACATGTAAATATTATCACAATATGGAGCAATGGGTTCCTCCAGTAACAAATTAGAACATGGGTCATTCATATTTATTTCCTTTGTATGTTACGCATTCGAGCATATAGCTATATTGTGGGGTTTAACAAACGGTAGTTCTTACTATGGATATTTAGTTTTTTGATATGATAGTGAGTGAATGGACGTGCGAATTATAAAGTCCAAATTGTGAGGTCCCAAACCCTTGAACGAACTCAATTCGTGTTTACCTACTTATGTGAGTTTGTATGCTTGCTGCTTGTATGAATATGTACTTACGTAGGTATATGTGTTGTGCCGAAGCTGGGCTTCGCACAAAATATATTTAATGTAATTCTACATCAGGGTTTTATGTAAATAATTAATTTCATCGGTTGTCTGGTCAGACTGCAGTCATTCATTTTTATATAAATTACATTCGGTCTTTTAACTACAATAATAGAATGTTATCAGTTGAAAGACACTTAGAAGTATTAATTGTTCAGGTAGTACTAGGGAAATTTGTGTGTATAGTCTGTCTCACCAAAAGGCAAAGGATCGCCATAAACCTTTGAAGCGCCTCCCATTTAAGGTAACAAAGAAACCAAAATTTCGGCCCCTCATAAATAAGATAGAGAATAAGGTCACTGCTTTGCACAGAGTTGGACTGTTTCATAATATTGTATAATAAAGAAATAAATAAATAAAATTGTATAATAAACTACCCGGAGCATATTAGCTCCAAAACAACTGTTAGTTCATTCAAGAAGGAAATAAAATTATTCCTACAAAATACTTTTTATTCTATAAACGAGTATCTAAACTCTTAATTTGATTGTATTCTTTGACGTTTTCTATATACAATGTATTTGTATCAACAGAAAATAAAAATATTATTATTATTATTATTATTATTATTATTATTATTATAACAACACTATCCGAGATTGGCGCCCGAGGCAAACTTGCGTCAAATACCTTGTGTCTAACCTAAAGTTTGTCACAAGAATTTGGCGCCCGAACAGGGACCCGAAATATATCAAACATGGGAAACGATGACCTGAAAGAGCAAGCTGACCGCGTAAAGACAAGCTGGGTTTGTGAGTTAAATAAGAAAGCATTAGAAGTAGAATTGGGGAAATTCGGTCTGGATACCTAGGGGACGGTGGTCCAGCTACGAGAACCGGACCACCCTCCCATCGAAAAAGATCGCTCCCCTATTCAAATTTGTGAAACCCTCCGCAAGTGGAACGTTCACTTTGATGGAAAAACTGATCCAACTACATTCTTGGAACGATTGACTAAAGTTCAGACTTGTTATCGTATATCCGGCGACGAGCTCATTACTCGAGTTCTTCCGCGGTAATGCAATACTTGGTATCGGAATAATCTCACGTCGTGGACCAAATGGGATGAATTCGTGCAGGATTTCAACATATACTTCCTCCCAGACCAGCAACAACATCTGAAGGAAGAAATATATAAGCGGAAACAGAAGACCGGAGAAACCGGATTGGACTACTTTACGGCCCTCCAGACACTTATGCGACGTCACGGCGGGTACAACGCCGACCAACAGCTTCAGCGACTGTATAAGAACATGAGGCCCAAATACAGACAACACGTCCGGCGTTACGACGTAATGTCCGTCCCCGCACTCCTAAGAGAAATCAGTGAATATGAAGAACTCCAGAACGAAACTCTGAGAACCTACGCGGGGCGAGTATAAAACCCAAGGTACATGCTACAGGTCCCGGGGGTCCAACTACAGATTTTAGGTGTTACCGATGCGGCGAAGAAGGCCACTTTCGCAGAGACTGGTCTGCTGCCGGTGTGGCAAGACAGGCGTCCTGTCACGGAACTGTAATTGTAATAACTCGGGAAACGAGTAAAAGACTGCTCAACAGGGTGGGGTGAGCAGCCTACTCATAAACCACCGTTATTATCAGCAACTAAACAAGAGGTGGATGATCGGATTTATCTACCAATTACCATTAAAACCGCCGAAGTCCTGGCCCTCGTCGACACGGGTTCCACCTTTTCGCACCTGGACCACATGTGTACAAGTTACAACACAGGATCAGATAGTGAAGGATGAGTATTCCACGAGTTGCCAGGTCCGGTACCTTCCACAGGCCAGATCTGACTGGACGGAAGGGCACACGATCCGCAGATTACGTGTTCGGGACCCTCTTCGCTCCTGTGTGGCCGTGGACTGGGCTTCAGTGTGTATAGGAGTACGAATTTGTGAATGCTGATTGTGTTTTGGGTGTTTGATTGTGCTTGAAATGTGTACACATGTATGTGAATGTGTATGTCTTTGACGGTCTGAAGTGCCTGTGTGTGCGTGTGTATGTTTGTGTGTTGTGTACAAGTTACAGCACAGGATCAGACTGCTAGAGTTGAGTATGATTCAGACTATGAATGACCCGAAGATTACGTTGTCGGGATACTCTTCGCTTCTGTGTGACCGTGGATTGTGCTTGAGTGTGTATGGAAGTGTGAGCGTTAGTATACTTGCAGATTCTGAATACCTACTGATTTCGGAAAGAAAACTTTTGAAGTTCTTACATTAATCGTACATATATACATTTGAATCCGTAACATATAGCTGTTACGTATTATAGTTACTGGTATTTCTTTACTGTTGGTATGATGTTAGGGAAAAAATATTGGAGATGCAGTCTTAGTAAAATGATTTTATTAAATTATCATTTATTTAACAATCTGAAGTTGTGCATGTTTAGAGAGTAAGCTTCGGGATTTAAATTATAGAGTATTTTTTGACATTTCTTACAACAAATGAAATGTTCCATTTTGTGTCACGTGTCTGCGTTTTAATCAATTCTGTCATTATTATACTGAGATTAAAGCTCTAGAGATTATTCCCGGGAATTATCTATGTAGCTTTTGTTTTTGTTCACATATGTCAGATAGTAATCAACACTTAGTAAAATGATTTTATTAAATTATCATTTATTTAACAATCTGACGTTTCGGTTCATAATAAACCATTTTACCAAGACTGCATCTCCTATAATTACGTATTATGATTGGTCATATATATAATGAAGAATAAATTCATTAATTTGTAAGAAAAAATTGTAATCTGTTCAACAGTTACTGACATTAACAAATAGAAACAAATTGTCACACCCAGAAATATGTAATATAAATATGATGATACACTCATAAAACAGCTGGCATTCTGATAAAATAATATATGTAAGAAAACTAACTAACTTCTCTTAAAGGTGTGCAAAATGCAGATTCACTCTTTCCCAGTCTCTAACAAGAAATAACATTATTTGTTTAGATTTCTACATTATTTGTAACCTATTTCGACTTAGTTTTATCTTAATTTTTATTTCAATTCAGTACCTATTATAAAATCCTCGTATTAGACAAATTCAGTAAAATTAATACCGATTACATGAAAGTCTTCACCATTTCTCCTTTACTTAGATTAGATATTAGATACTCGGATTTGAGCACAGATTTCACATATTTATCATTCCAATCCGAGCATTCGTTTCACTACCTGGATTCAAACATTGGTGTCTATATATGAACCTGGGTATCGGTTCCATTATCCAGCATGTATATAGAAGAGTGCCCTGAGCTAGGAAAAGGTGTTAAAAGCTCATATTTTCACAGATCAAAGTTTATGATATAACAAAAAATTCAAATTTGTTAAACTAAAATCAGACAAAAAAATCTGTTGTGGCCAACATAATACCTCCCGTTATTTAATACTTCCATATTTAGTTATGCTGGAAACTGTATTAAGATCCATTCCATATAACTATGGTTCTACTTACTATTTTCTGTTTAAAACGTTAATGTTAATATTATTAATTTGAAATGATTAGTTCTTTGAAAGTGGCATTTATCTGTCAATTACATACATTTGAGATATTAACTGTGCAACCAAGAAGTTGTGCATGTTTAGAGAGTAGGCTTCGGGATTTAAATTATAGATTATTTTTTGACATTTCTTACAACAAATGAAATGTTCCATTTTGTGTTAAAAGCTCATATTTTCACAGATCAAAGTTTATGATATAACAAAAAATTCAAATTTGTTAAACTAAATAGTGTGATCAGGCATCGAGAAAAGAAAATAATGTCGGTGACACCTGAATTGATGAAAGCTCTCACGAGTTTGCTCACAAATTCAATGCAGGCATCTGCAGCAAACATCGCTGCCGCTGTTACTACAGAAGCAAACTCTCAGAACAGAGAAGCGGCCGCACCTGCTGCGCCACCAAAACCGCCACATTTTCCATGGCTGAATATCGATCAACAGACAGATCGACAGTAGAAGCGTTTTTACTGGGCATTACAAATCGCATCCCAGAAGAACAATACGCCAGTTACGCACGTGTGTATATAGATACAGAGCTAAACAACGCACTGAAAGTTCTGGTTAGTTAGTTAGCATTAAGTTTCGGCAAATCAAACAAAATGCAGGGGAGTCAGTCGCAGATTTTGCCTTAAGGTTAAGACAAGGTGCAGCCCATTATGAGTACAGTGATTTCCTGGATCGGTTGTTGATTGAACAAATGTTGCAGGGTCTCTTATCGCGTAGTATGTGCGATGAAATTATCGCTAAAAAAACCAGCGACAACTGAGGCATATGAAATCGCGCATGCTCTTGAAGCGGCTCATAATACGGCGAGAGAAGTTAAATCACTAGCAACACCAGCAACAATGGGTAAATCAACGATTAAATTGGGTTATTCGACACCATTATTTAAAAAAGATATAAAACAGTCGTTTCGCAACCGGTCAACATCTCGCAATCGAAATAAGCAACTAAATCGACCGAATTCATCACATAAATCTGAGCAGTTGTCATGCATGGATTGTGGAGGACCACATTTGCGTCAAAATTGCAAATTTCGAAATGCTATTTGTAATTTCTGTAGAAAAAAGGGTCACATTGTTAAAGTCTGTCAATCAAAGAAATCAACACAGACGACTGGCCAAGTAAAGCAGACTGAAGTATCAGCAGAGCATAAGGAAGTATTAAGTAAAACTTACGACGTACACGCAGTCGAATCACAAGGCAAACGGATGATCACCGTGAAGATAGACGGCCACAATCTTGACATGGAACTTGATACCGGAGCACCATATAGATTGATTAGCAAAAAAGCATTGAACACATTGAAACCGAATTTTGTTTTACAGCAGACGGACCGGCAATTCGCAAGCTACACAGGACACCGCATACATTGCGTTGGCCGCACTTCACTGAACGCTACGATTGGGAAAACAACTAAAAAACTGAATTTATATGTCGTCAATGGCGATTTTGAAACTTTGTTTGGTCGCGAGTGGATATCCCAATTTTTTTTCCAAAATGTTTTCGCAGTTCGAACAAGTTTCCACAATGTGGACCACACCTCCACGCTTAACTTGGGAGAAGGAAGCTCAACTCAAACAATTTTTGACTCGATACGATGATGTTTTCAGCGATAAACTAGGAAAATTGACAGGACCCCCAGCTAAAGTACATTTAAAGCCAGTAATGACGCCAGTTTTTTGTAGAGCTCGAGAAATACCGTTGGCATTGAGAGAGAAGTATGCCAATGTCATCGACGAGAAGATCGCTTCCGGAGTATACGAAAAGATTGAGCATTCTGAGTGGGCTTCAACAACATACGTTGTTGTCAAACCAAATGGAAATTTACGAATCACAGGTAACTACAAACCTACATTGAATCCACGTATGGTGATTGATGAACATCCTATTCCACGGGCAGAATATCTATTTAACCGAATGAAGGCTGCTAAGTTATTTTGTCACTTAAATATCACAGACGCATATACGCATCTTCCTGTCGACAGAGAATTTTCTGAAGTTTTGATTCTCAACACACCTACTCACGGGTTGATTCGACCTACACGAGCAGTCTACGGTGCAGCAACAATTCCCGCCATCTGGCAGCGAAAAATGGAAGATCTTCTACAAGATCTCCCCAACGTCTTGAAATTTTTGACGATATACTCATCTTCGCATATGGATTTCATACAATGATGTTGGCTCTGAACGCAACTCTAGAAAGGATGAAGTCTCCAGGAGTGAAACTTAAGCGAGAGAAATGTGTGTTGGCTATCCCATCAGTTGAATTCTTAGGGCACAAGATCGATGGAGTAGTTATATACAAATCAATCAATTGTTTTCCGTTGTCTGAGACTATGGTAGTCGTTGCAGCTGTTGTTGTAGAAGTGATTGGTTTCACTTCGATGCATTTGCTTAAGCGTCGACAATAATCTACAAGATAGTTCCAGCGATGGGACCTGCATAATCAATATCTTGTCTGAGACTCTTCAACCTTGAAGCACTAAATACGAACATGTTTATTATTTAGAAGGTAGTGAGTTCGGGTGCGGATATTGGGCTTCCAAAATAAGAAAACGCTACTAGCGGCAGAATTCTGAACTAAACATAATGTACATAATTGTTTACATTTGGAACATTTACAGTTGTGCATTGAACATTGAAATAAGGTTTTCACAGCGCTATAATTGCTTTATTTTAATAAAATATACAAAATACTGTTAAAATTAGAAGAAATTCCATTCATTATAGATTTATGTCATGACATTTTCACTGTAAAAACTAGTAGAAGTGAAAATATTTGTATTATTTTAAATAGAATATACAAATAATCGCTAAAATAAAAGGTAAGTTCCTGTTTCAATTAAAATTAATAAGGAATAATTTAAGAGAAATACAATTTATTAGAGGTGAATGTTGTGATGGAGTTTTCACCCAAAAAAACTACTAAAAATAAGAAAACATGTGCCGTTTAAGTCTGTAAATCTACGGCACGCAAAAATAAAAAATAGGAAACTAAGATAGCATCTTTGTCCTAAAATTAATGTAAAAAAACTAATATGAACTAAACCAAGATACTGTTAACCTACAACTACTTACTAATTATCCTTATTAAATGAATATATAAATAAAACTATCACTAAAACTACAACTACCGGGAAACTTTAAACTAAACTCTACCGAAATTAATAAACGAACACTAAACTAAAACACAAATAACTCAAGAAACCAAGTAAATTACTTGACAGCAATGCTACTCTTACGGGAGCCAGCGAAAAGTGTACCTTAGGTCATGAGTTTGACATTTGTCATTTGTTGTCAGCGCCGTCTCTTGATAATTTGGAAGCCCAATAACATTGGGTACGGGTTGTGTTGCGGTTCAATTTAAAACTAACTGAATCAGGTCCGAATGCGGTTCTTAATGTTGCGTGTACGGGTCGGGTGTGGGTCTTAAAGAGTATACATGTACTCTACCGTAACTCAGTAGTAGAATTCCCGCCCGGCAACCTGGGACCCAGCGAGGTCAGTTGATTTTTGAAATTTATACTTTGACGATATCCTCATTTCTTAATAATAAGTTTAGTTATTCGTTATTGTAGTTTCAGAAACTTATTAAATCTCAGATTAAATTGCGTAATACAGAAATGTCACAACTGTATTTTACAAAATTCATTTGGGCTTGTCGGCCTTCTGTTGGAATATCTTTGTGCATAATGGATTTTCAACTAATTGTATCTACGCTGTTCCATTTAACCAATTCAGCAGATGGCGCTCATATCAGCGCTAGTTTTAAGTAGCCGAAATAGTCAGTAGGTGTGAAATATAAATTATTATTTACCTACTTTCCAAATCTGATTTGATATTGCACATCAAAATATCACACGCATGTATACTGACACTAGTCTGAAATTTCATTGAATGCAAGTTTTGATAGTAAAATGAGTAAAAGAGGCATGTTGCACCTATGTTCAATTGTTCAGAATTTAAATGGCATAAATAATGTTCCGGTCGTATCCAATTTTTCCAAACTGTAAGCATAAATAGATTCATGTATTCATATATCAGAAGTATTTATTACCTACTTTATTATATACGTATTCAGTGCAGTGTACCCAGCCTTTATCTGTAACAGAAAAGTTTTTGAACCGCGCTACGCAAACGTAATGTGGGTTAGTGGGTGCATGTTTTTAACACAATAATAAAATGTATATTGTGCCGTAGTCATCACTGTTAAATCGGCTACATCATTATCACTCTGTATTTCGTTAATGGAATCAAAAAAAGCTCGTGTGTAGGGAAGATTTATAATTAAAAAAAATTATGAATTCAACTGATGCAAAGAGCAATGTTAGAGGAGCGAGGAGGAGTTGATTGAATAATATACAGTTTAATTGAATTTGATTACAGCATACAAAAATATTTTTTTATTATTATTATTATTATTATTATTATTATTATTATTATTATTATTATTATTATTAATAATAATAATAATAATAATAATAATTCTTTATTATATTTAAATTTTTTACACTTATTACAATTAATAATATATGGAAGGTGAATCTTTTTTGCTGTATATTTTTATATCCTTGCATTCTATATATCGCAAAGATGGGGATGAGATGCTGAAAGGGACGCACACAAACATCTATACCTTACCCTGGATTCGAACCCGGTACCTGGGACCTTGAATCGTGACTCGGCTACGTTGCCCACGACGGAGAAAATATTTTACTCTTTATATATATATATATATATATATATATATATATATATATATATATATATATATATATATATATATATATATATATATATGAAATAAGTGCATTAAATTTAACCAGTAATACAACTCGTCGAGAGCAACAATATTTCTTAATAACTTTTTCTCAAAATCGCATATTTTTTTAGCATTCTTACCGCCCCGTAAATTAATGAGTCGTTCCAAATATTTTTGAAATAACTGAATGCAGCAATAGCTATGAAAAATTTTGCTTTAGTAATTGACAGACCTGTCAGTTGTTGCAATTAAATTTTAACATTAGTTATAAATTTGTTTATAAGGTAAAATTCTGGCGAAATGCTTAAGTTTATGATTAGCGGATACACAGACATTGTAATTACCTATTGTGAAGTTCTCAATGTCAACGAAGTTACACGAAAATCATCCTCTTCGTAATATTCGTAAATTTATGTTGTACCACATACAATATCTTCGAGATTATCATAGTTTGATGTGTCACATATGATAATTTGGAATATTTTAAAAGACCAACAGTTACTTCCATACCATGTGCAAAAATTTCATTGTTTCCAGCATTTCAATTTTGCGAATGAGTTGTATTGTTCACTGATAGGGCTGGATATATTAGAGAAAGTGTCTTTAATAATGCACAATACGCTTATCTGGTCACAAAAATCCTCATACTGTAAGAAGGAAACACAATTTTCAACAAAAAATATCATTAATTGTTTGGGTGGGAATAAATTGACGAGTCATTGGTCCCATATAATCCCACCCCGTTTAAATGGACAAAAGTATGTACTTACATTTTTTGAATAACGTATTTAATCTATTATGATTTGACGTGTTGACAGGTTGACACACGAAAATTCATTTCATAACCTCCATAACTAGCATGCTCTTCCCACGCTCTTACTCTATTCACCCAAGTTCAGAAACCTGTGTTAATACACAATTTTATAATTTTGTTATCCAAGTTTTAAATTTATTTATTTTAAAAAATATACTATTACGAATTTATTAATAATAAATATGTTTTCCGTTGATCGTTTACTAATTAATGTATTTACAAGTATGCAACCACCACCCGACAATTTTTGTGCTGTGTACATCGAACTTTGATTCAGACAACTGAGGGCAGCAGAGATCTTGCCAGTGGCGGATAACGAAATTTTAAACAAATCTTTAAAGAATTTCAACTCAAAAACTAGAAGATTTAGAAAAAAAAAGTATAAAGAAAAATTGTTGCTCTCGACGAGTTACATTACTGGTTAAATTTAATGCACTTATTTCCTTTACACCCTCTATATGTAGAAAATTTTACATATGAAACCATAAAAAAGTTTGACTCATGATCAACCATTTAAATACTAAACATAATTTTCTTCTTTTTCTACCATGGCCCAATTAAATTAAATTTAATGTAAATAAATGCAATTTAAATATTTTCCATTTTACTAAAAATCTATCAACTTTCAATATAGGACATGGCATACAAACTACCCCTATTTTTTAACGAAGAATTCATTTAAAAATATAAAATTTGATGTTCCATTTTAAAAAATAGAGTTTTTTGAATTTTGTAAACTTCAACTTTACGTTCACGTAGAAATTACAATTTTCAAAAATTGTCGATTATTAATTTATGTTATTGTAAACAAAAGCTTTCTTTATAAAACTGTTTTTTCATTCTCGAGATAAAGATTGATAAAAAGTGGCCGTTATTAGTGAAAAAATCTAAAAAGTTTAATTACGCCGGAAGTGGTTGATCATACAATATTTTTATGATTTCATATGCAAAATAATCTGCTGAAGTCAATGGTAAAATAAAATATACAGTATTTCATTTAAAATAAGAAAGTTAGGATCTACTTCCGGTTAAACCGTAAGTGCTACTTTAGCTGAAACGAGCATATCGGAAAACTTTTAGATATCAAATTTCGTAAAATAATATTGAATAGTTTTTAAAATAACGATAGCGTGTAAGCTCGTCCTGGGACACCTAGTATATATTTTTTTTTAAATGCTTGAATCTGTAGCGGCTTAATCATGTAGCCACTACGTTACCAACAAAAACATTATTATTTATATATATTATTCAGTTGTTTATACATTTTGATGAAAAGTACATGTCATCTTTATCTCCATTTATTATTTTACGCCTTGTTCATATTTATTATTATAAATATTATTATACATATATGTATACATACAACGGAGTAACGAATAAAACCAAATCGTTACAAATTGGTGACCCCCGAGAAGGAATCCGCCCTTTTCAATATCCTTTGTTCTACTCTACCTTACTAATATCTCCTATATGACTGAACAGGCTTCTTCACAAGATACCTCTCCAATCTCCATTCCTGAAGCAAACTCAGATCCTTCTCCAGCGGCAGTCCCTCCATTAGTCGGACCTACACAACAATTCAGGCTACCTGAATTCTGGCCCGACGACCCGGAGCTATGGTTTGCCCAGGCAGAAGCTTAATTCATCGCCCACAGAATTTCATCTGAAGCAAGAAAATATTTAAAAATTGTCAACTCGTTGAGACCAGACCAAGCCTTGGAAGTCCGTGATCTTATTATACGTCAACCACAAATAGATCCTTACTCCACATTAAAACATGCTCTCATTACTAGAACTACGTTATCCGACAAAGAAAAGTTTCAAAAACTATTTTCTGTATCTAAACCAGATAACAAAAAACCTTCTCAAATTCTACGACAAATGAGACAACTTGTTGGAGACAAATCTATCGACGACACTCTCCTCGAAGAACTATTTCTACAAAAAATTACCTCATCATGTACAGGTAACGTTGACAACGTCATCTGTCAATCTCGAAGAAAAAGCTGATATAGCAGACAAAATTATGGAAATTTCAAGAAAATCTATCGCAGCAGTAACTTCATGAGTAGACGAACTTCAAGAAATGAAAAAAGAAAAACAGGAACTCAAGAAAATCATTACAAAATTACCAGTGACACCTCGCGGAACAGAACGTCAAGATACAAATTCTCCTAGTCCATACTGCTGGTATCATCTGACATTTGGCAATAAAGCCAAAAATTGCGTGACCCCATGCAAATGGACTACCAATATACCAACAAAAGAGGGTGGTATTAATACCAAAAATCCATTACTTCCTACACCTAATACTAACGTCATTTACAGCTTTAGCAAATCTTCACCTTGCCCCCTGCTCCACGTTTCTGATGCGATATCCGGACGTAGATTCTTAGTGGATACGGGTGCGGAGGTAAGTATAATTATCCTCCCCCTAAAAATATAATACGAAATATATAAAGATAATATAATAAATATGTGATATAACATATATAATATGAAAGTCGCAGGTACAGGTCTCAACCATTTTGTTGTAGTTGTTATTGTTGGTGTTGTTGTTGTTGTAGTAGTAGATGTTGTAGCTGTTGTACTTACTGTAGTAGTTGCTGCAGTTGTTGTGTTATGTGTTTTTGAAAATTTATCTGGACTTTTTGGGTTATAGATATGTCCATGAGGAACATGTCTATCAGAACAAAAGATTTCCCACGTTCGTGGCAAGTGAGTCTGCCGACCGGGGAAATGATGCTGTTTGATTCCAAGAGAGAAGGAAGGAAGAAAAAGCGAAGAGGTAGATTCCAGAAAAAATTTTAAAGTCGTGTTTGTGATTGACGTTTGACGTTTTTGATGTGTAGCGTTAAATAATGTTGTTTGTGAAAATGGTGTAAAATGGTTGAGCTGTACCTGTTGGTATTGGTTTGTTGCTTGCTAAACCTTCTTCAGAGAATCTGGAACCGGCAAACACGTTTCCAGAGCCTGGTTATGAAGTCCAACCCAGGATCTACCGTCAACTCTTCCGCCTCGAACATCTAGCAAGCAACAAACCAATACCAACAGGTACAGCTCAACCATTCTACACCATTTTCGCAAACAACATTATTTAACGCCACACAGCAAAAACGCCAATCACCAACACGACTTTAAAAAAATTTCTGGCGTCTATCTCTTCGCTTTTTCTTCCTTCCTTCTCTCTTGGAATCAAACAGCATCATTTCTCCGGTCGGCAGACTCACTTGCCACGGCCGTGGGACATCTTTTTTTCTGATAGACATGTTCCTCATGGACATGTCTTTAACCCAAAAAGTCCAGATAAATTTTCAAATATACATAACACAACAACTGCAGCAACTACTACAGTAAGTACAACAACTACAACATCTACTACAACAACAACAACAACACCAACAATAACAACTACAACAAAATGGTTGAAACCTGTGCCTGCGACTTTTATATTATGTATGTTATATCACATATTTATTATATTATCTTTATATATTTCGTATTATATTTTTAGGGGGAGGGTAATGTAGCGGCTTGATCATGTAGCCACTACGTTACCAACAAAAACATTATTATTGGTATATATTATTCAGTTGTTTATACATTTTGATAAAATGTACATGTCATCTTTACTCTCCATTTATTATTTTACGCCTTGTTCATATTTATTGTTATAAACATTATTATACATTTATGTTACAGTTAAAATTGTTGTTGGAATATACAGACGTGTTTTTTTTATTGCTCTTTAAAAAAAGCTTTTTTATAGTGATTCAATTTGAAATTAATATTATTACCTAGTATCAGTGAGTGTTTCTATTAGCGGTCATTACTGTGAGTGTGGTAGTTTTCTTCGCAGATGTTCTAGTGAGGAGATATTTGATATTATATATCTCACAACCACCCATTTAAATCGTCTTTTTAAAGTGTGAATTTTGCTAATTTCTACGTGTTTAAATTTAATTAAAGTGTCATCGACCTCCAATATGCCGCAGATTTGCGCTTGCTGTTCAGCGGCGATAGAAGATCGGCAACTTCTCCAATGTTGTGTGTGCAAAAACCAATTTAAAGGTAGCTGTGTGGGTATATCTTCCTCATACATAAGAATTATCTATGGTAGAGATGGCGTCTCGTGGACATGTAAACCATGTAAAAATATTGGAGAGGATATTAACCCGCTGAAGGCGGTCATTGTTAGCATCAAAGAAGAATTAAATTCATTTAAAAATATGTTTCAAAAGCAAGTTAAGTCAACCCATGATCCGGTTGAATTTGAAAGCATTATTGGTGAAATCAACGACCGCGAGAGACGTAAAAATAATATTATAATTTTTGGTTTACCTGAAACAAATATCAATAACGATGTTACATCTGCTAAGAATATAATTCAATTGATAAATAATGACGTTTCCGTAAACAACATAAAGTTATTTAGAATTGGAAAACAGGTTGCAAATAAAGCACGACCAATGAAAATAGTGCTTAATTCCCATAAGGACGTTCTAACTGTCATAGTGAGTGCTCGTAAACTAAAATCAAATGATAATTAAGAAATCAATTTTTGTGACAACAGATAAAACGCAACGCGAATTAACTTATTTAAAACAAATTAAAACTGATCTGAAACTGAGAGTGGACAGTGGAGAAACCAATTTAAAAATAAAGTATATAAACGGTTTACCAGCCATTATTAAATCTAATCATTTAAACTAATAAAGCCCAACAATCGTAAATCTGTGCCGTCCAGTTTTAAAATATATTATCAAAATGTTCGGGGACTGAATTCTAAGACAGACCAGTTCTTTAAGGGTGTTTGTAATGGTGAATTTGATGTCCTGTGTTTGTGTGAAACATGGCTTACCAACGGTGTAAATAGTGCCGAACTGTTCCCGCCATTCTATGTTGTGTATCGTTGTGATCGCCGTGTGGATCGTTTGAACGTGAATAAAGGAGGCGGAGTTCTAATTGCTTGCAAAGACAATGTCCAAATAACGCAAGTTGATTTGTCTCCAATTGTAGACATCTTCCATTCTATTGATGTGGTTGGCTGTAAGATATTTACACCAGACTCAAAAATGTTTATTTTTGTCTTTTACATCCCACCGGATACGCCATTGATAGAATTTGAAAGCTTCTTTGAGGCATTAAGTCTTTTTCATGAAATATATGATTATCAAGTTTTGTTTATTGGAGATTTTAATGTACCTACTTTTGTCAATAATAATTCAGCATGTATAAAGCTAATATACTTAGAAACTTCCTTGAACTACAAAATTATGTTCAATTTAATAACGTTCTTAATAGTTGTAATAAGTTATTAGATTTAGTTATTGGGAATATTGAGTGTCAGGTTGTGAATTCAGATATTAATTTAGTAACAGTGGATAATTATCATCCGACATTACAGATCGAAGTGGATATTAAGACAAATAGCAACTCTAATTTTCCACTTAACAAACGTGAAAAAAATTATAATTTCAAAAAAGCTAATATTCTTGATCTATACAAAAGTATATATGAAACTGACTGGTCTCCATTATTATTAATGAATGATGTAGAAGAAATATGTAAAGCTTTTTATAGTATTTTAGAAAATTACTTTGATGATTTTGTGCCTATTTTCAAGGTAAAAAATTCAAGTAATCGATCCTTTCCTTGCTGGTTCACTAAAGACATTAAAATAAATATTAAAAAGAAATTTAACGCACACAGGAAATGTAAGAAACACCAATGTCTGTCTGACTTGATCGAATTCAAAAATATGAGGAAACTTGTAAAAACGCAAATTGAAAATGCGCATCAATTATATATATCAAACATTGAAAATCAAATAAAAACTGACTCAAAGCAATTCTGGTCATATATTCAATCCAAGAAGAATAGTTCGCGCATTCCATGTGCGATGAAGTTGGATGATAATCATTTCAATGATCCTTTAACTATTGTTAATAGTTTTGCTCAATATTTCAAAAGTGTGTATATACAATCCAGTCAAGGTAATAATTCAAGACTTGAAACCGATTTTTTAAATTATCTCCCATCTATTGAAATTAACGAAATTACAGAGAATGACGTATTGCAAGCTATTAGAAGGTTATCAAATAAAACAACTGCCGGTGTAGATCAAATACCTAGTTTTGTAATTAAGGATTGTTCTTCTGCACTTGTAACACCCTTGGTACATATATTTAATATTATTTACCCAGTAAAATTTTCTTCTAACTTTCTCTAATGTTTTATTAACACCTAGATGTCCACCCGATTTTCCGTCATGCATCTCTTGTAATACTTGTGGAATATAGCTTCTTGGAATTACAATTTGAAACCAACCTGATTTTCCATCAAAAGATTCCCATTTTCGTT
The DNA here is from genome assembly GCA_963082715.1 of Harpalus rubripes. NCBI lineage: Eukaryota > Metazoa > Arthropoda > Insecta > Coleoptera > Carabidae > Harpalus > Harpalus rubripes. The sequence continues at coordinate 67,743,661 of OY720449.1, read as the reverse complement.
TCAGAATACCTTTATCTTAAACTAACGAGTCCCACTATGCCCAAAGACTTTTAAATGTAGGACTGTTATTAGCTATATCTGCCCACGTTGGTCGTTGATCTTTCTTCTTCCATTCCAAGATTTGTTTTATATCCAAATCTTTCGCCTGTTCTTCTTCTAATTGTTTATCTTCCCATTCTAGATTGGAGAGAGAAATTTAGGTGATACTTATTACACCATCTGTGATTTCTTTTTGGTAGCAGTGTTTACAATTAGTAGAGCAAGGCCGCCTGGATAGAGCATCAGCATTCTTATGACTAATTCCCCGACGATGTTCAGTATCGAAGTTGTATTGTTGGAGAATCTCTATCCATCTACCTACTTGACCCTCTGGATTCTTAAAATTCAATAACCACTGCAATGCAGCATGGTCTGTGCGAAGCAAGAATTTGCTTCCATATAAATATTTGTGAAAATGTATTAATGATTTTACAACTGCCAAAAGTTCTTTTCTTGTCACGCAATAATTTTGTTCTGATTTTGAAAGTACTTTACTAAAATAATCAATTACTCTTTCTTCGCCATCCTGTATCTGAGACAGTATACCCCCAATACCAGTACCACATGCATCTGTATCAACGATAAATTTTCCATCTGTTTTCAGGTATGCCAAAATTGGAGAACTGCATAAATATTTTATAAGTTATTGAAGGATTTTTCTCATTCCTCATTCCAGATAAACGGTCGAACTTCTTCTATTAACTGATGCAGAGGTTTGGCAATTTCAGAAAAACCTTTGACAAAGCGACGATAGTATGTACAGAGTCCAATAAAACTTCGTACTTCATTTTTATTTTGAGGACGCGGCCAAGTTTCTACCGCAAGTATTTTACTTGGATCTGTAGATATACCATTTGCAGATACTACGTGACCGAGGTAATGAACTTCCTTTTTAAAGATGCAGCATTTCTTAGGATTTAATTTCACATTGGCTTCTCTAAAACGTTGGAAAACTTTCGAAAGATTATGTAAATGTTCGTCAAAATTTTTTCCAATCACTATAATATCATCTAAATATATAAGGCAGCATTCCCACGACAGTCCACGAAGAATTAGTTCCATTAATCTTTCAAAGGTGGCAGGTGCATTGCATAGTCCAAATGGCATTACTTTAAATTGCCATAACCCATTTCCCGTAGTAAAAGCAGTTTTTTCTTTATCCTCTTCAGACATTTCTACCTGCCAATACCCACTTTTTAAATCTAATGCTGAAAACCACTCAGCACCAGCTAAAGTATCCAAGGTATCGTCGATACGCGGAAGTGGATAACTGTCTTTTTTTGTAATATTATTAAGCTTCCTGTAATCGATGCAAAACCTTGTACTTCCATCCTTCTTCGCAACGAGAACTACAAGAGATGCCCAAGGACTAGATGATGGTTCAATAACACCATCTTCGTGCATTTCTTTAATTATTGTTTCAGCCTCTCTTTGCTAGTGGAAGTCTTCTTGCTGGTTGTCGAATAGTTGTAGAATTTTCCGTATTTATTTTATGCTGTACTAAATTGGTGCGTCCGTAATCAGATTTTGAAAGGGAAAATATATCCTGATTTTCGAAATAAGTAGTCTCACACTGCTAACTTGATCTCTATTTAAATTCTTGGAAGCGTCCATAATCATATCTGCTAGAATTTCTGGCAAAGGGACATTTATTTCCTCCGTGTTCAGAGTTTCGTTACCACAACTAATCCATTTTACAGGTTCACATTTTCCTATATTTGCTCCTTTTTGTAAAATTGTAGTGTAGCTATTAGTATTCAAAATGCGAACAGCTTTCACTCTTATTTTTTACTGTTGTCATCAAAATGCATTCGGTATGAGCAGGTATAGATTCCTCATTCGACAGTATCAATTTTAAAGATTTCATTTTAATATTTGGTAGATGAAGAATAATTTCTTCCTTGCCAATTTTTAAAGTTCTTTGTTTCAAATCTAAGACTAGTCCATAATAATTCATAAAATCTATGTCAAGAATAAATTCGTCAACAATGTCAGCCACTAGTACTCTATGCCTAAAAAGTGAATTTCCAATTTTGATATTTACAAACGTTGTTCCTTTGATGGGAGATAACTCACCTGTGGCTGTTTGAACGTTACATTTTCTAGTAACAGGTGTAACAAAAGCATCCTCTAAACAGTCTGATCTAATAATAGAAGCATTCGCGCCAGTGTCTATTGTCAGTTGACGAGCTATATTATTTATAAATCCATCCGCCATTAAACTATTCACATTTAATTAATTCCGTATATCTGGATGTTCGTGGGGCTACCAAAATAATCAGTCAGTATTCGGCCCCTAATACTAACTTTTCTTAGTTTCCCTGCTTTTCTTGAACTTCATCCCGACGTAGTTTGGACGTATTACGCCAACAGTTTGATTTTATGTGACCCGGCTTTCCGCAAATCCAACATACTATTTTCTTTTCTTGTTTTCCCATTTTTAATTGTTCCATAAAACGATGTTGTTGTATTAATAATTCTTTTATTTCTTCCCTTAATGATTTTTCTTCTGAAAAGTCATTTTTTTAAATTTTATGATGGCACGTAGCTTGTTTTGCAGCTTCAATTTCTAGTGCACAAATGAGACTTTCAGTACATGTTTTCTGTCTTCCTAATCTTAGAGATTGTTGAATTTCAGGATCACGAATTCCGTCAATAAAAGATTGTCTAGAAATTTTGTTAAATATATCCTCATACGCTAATAGCACCAAACGCTCAATTTCAGCCTCAAATTCTTGAAGACTCTCCCCAGACTTTTGTACTCGCGCTTTAAGTTGCGTAAAATATACCTTAGTTAGGTGTTGATCCCCGAATCGTAATTCTAGGGCATTTATAATAGTATAGTAGTCTTCTTGCATTGATGGTCGTATCGTTTGCAATATTGCTAATGAAAGTCCTCGCAGCGCAAGAATAAGTCCTGCAGCTTTTGCCTTGTCGTACCATCCATTGGAATTTGCTGCGACTTCAAACTGCTTTTTATATATGGTCCACGACATTTGTCCGTCGAAAGTAGGAATACTCACTTTACTACATGTTACCGAAGTAGGTACAGTGAAATTATTCGTTTTCAGTTTTTCTAATTTACTTTCTAACGATATTATTTTCTCTTCTATGGTAGAAATGTTGTTTTTAACCAAAATGTCATTTTCTTCAAATTTCTTTGAATATTCTGCTAACTTCTGTTCCATTGACAGTGCATTTTCTTTTAATTTTTCTGCTACTATCTTCGACAACTGATCCTCCATCGTAGTAAACTCATACTCTTCCGGATCATTTTCTTCTGTCGCAATAACATCGCGTAATCTTTCTAACAACTCTGATTTGTTCCCCTTTATTGATAAACCCCGTTCGTCCAGCTCTTCCCTCAGTTCTTTGATTTTTAAATCAACTAATTTCATTATTTTTTCAATCCCACTTCTGACACCAAAATGTTACGAATTGTGGGTAATAATAACTATTTATTTAAATAACAATAAGAACTTTTATTTATAACATATAACTCAGTAAAACACAATATAAAATAAGTAGAATTCAAAATCTTGACACCTGCTTATTCCCCTGTTTTTTTCATGGCCTCCATTTTCTTTCTTGTTCCCATGGATACCGTTTCCATAACAGTATATTAGCGCAGTAACCTCGTTTATTTGTCTTTCTATACCCTCCAACTCCATTCTGTCCCTCTACTGTAATAGTGGAATATTATCGTCTTCAGCCCAACCATCATCAAGAAGTGGTGGAAGAAGTTTAGTCCAGGACTTTTGGATAAGTTCCGGCCTCACATCTTCCCATAATCCAATAACATCTTTCAAATTAACTTTCTTCAGCTCTGCAGAAGTACCTGCACTTTTAGAAGCAACAATTTTTTTAAAGCCTCTTGCGGTAATTTAACTTCATCACTTGAATCACATTTTGGTCCATCGGTTGCTCTAAGGGAGTTACATTTGGCGGCAAACACATTACAATATTTTTTTTATCTTCAGAACATAAGTCTTCAGGGTGTCCTGGGGCATTGTCTAAAATCAAAAGTGCCTTGGCTTCTAAATTCAGCTGTTGCATTTTTTTTTCACACTGCTAGAATAAAATCTGTGTAAAACCAGTCCTTTAAAATTTCTCTGGTAACCCAGGTTCGTTTCTGTCCTTGGTACCCCACCGGCAGCGATTTATTTCCAAAAACTCGTGGCTTTTGCGATTTGCCCACTACAAACAATCTCATTTTATGTACCCCGGAGGCATTACAACAGGGCATAAATGTAACTCGTTCCTTGCTCATTTTCTACCTGGAGCTGATGTTTCAACTTGGTGAGCAAGTGTTTTTTGAGGAAGTAATTTCCAAAAATGTCCGCTTTCGTAGGCATTGTGAATTTGATCTGGACACAACTGCATTTCTGCTATTTACTTCAAAGCTCGTTTTTAAATGGCTCAACAGCAACCTCATCACTTGATAATTTTTCTCCTGTAATTGATGGTTATCGAATTCCGCATCTGGTTTTGAATTTCTCGAGCTATCCGGAGCTAGCTTTGAAATTATCATCGTTGTGAGTCTGACCATAAAAGAATAATGCTTTTTTACAAATATGGGCACAACTAAAATAATTCCATTTTGTGTTAAAAAATCATAGATATGTACATCTTTTTACCTCTAGATCTTTGCTCTAAAAACCAGGTATAAACCGTTTTATCAACTTCGGGATATGCACTTATTTTCAATGTTTTTTGTTTATTGATCAAAGAACTGGCTGTGGTGCCATAGGATAGAATACTCGTCTTGTTCTTTTTGATGTCGCAAAGCGTTGTTTTTCCCTCATTATATTTTTTCGATAAACTGGTCACTGGGGTACCCGCCTCTAAACTCAATAATCTCGATCTTTTCTTTAATCGAAAAAGTAACGTGTTTTCTTTTGGAAGTCATATTAGCTTTAAATTGCAGTGCAAACTTAACTCAGCAACAAACAAAGGTCTAATGAACAATGCACAGTAAACAGAGCAGTTCTTAGAGAACATGAAATCAATGGATACCTCATTTAGAAAGCAGAATACGAGAATATGAAATGGAGGGATTCCCTCATTTAGGTAGCAGAATAAGACAATATGAGATAAAGGGATTCCCTCATTTAAGTAGCAGAATACATGAATCTACGGGGATTCCCTCATTTATGTAACAGAGAACATGAAACCAAGTGATTCCCTCATTTAGGTAGCAGTAATCACTTTGCTGTTCGGATTAACGAGGCGTTGTTCGGATTATGTCTTCGAGTTGTCGCTGTTCGGATTATTGGAGGTTCGGATTAGAGCAATGTTCGGATTAAAGTGCTCATACTGTATAGTGATATAAATATCGCGTAGACAGTATTTAATATTCTTAGTCTTAAATTAGTGTTCTTAATTATTTATCGTATAATAAACATTTATTTTAATTAATATTTCTTTGATTTTTACACTTTACCTAAATAAATCAACGTTATATTAAAGCAATATGCAACAATGGACCTTTTCAATTTAAAGAGATAGAAGATATGCGCAATGGGGATCTGCGCATACTAAAAACAACTGAGATCTATGGCATTGTTTCTAAAAAAAATTAGACGTAAAATGTGAGAATATCTCAGATAACTTTAAAAAATCTTATTGAAATAATTTACAAAAGCTTTTATGGAAGTTAAAATGTGTAACGATGCAAATTTTCACCGAGAATACAGGTATTTTAATGACTGCGATATTTTTGACGTTTCGTTTAACAGCCCAACTGGCAGTTGTTCGCGCCATTTTCTTACTATTTACAGCGATAGAAAGAGATAGCCGTTAAATTAAAAAGGTGCATTATTAAATAGGTAAAAAATAATGGTTGCTACAAATTAAAAATAATATTTATATTACTTAATTATTAATTTTCTAATTTAGTTATAAAAATTTTATAATGCCTCGTGCGTTTTAATATTTTTATATGGACGTTGCAATGACATATTTAAAAAAAAAAAACGTTTCATTGGTAGGTGTGTATGTTTAATGAAAATGAAGATATAAACCATTGATTTTAACCTATGAATTTAATATTTATTTCATTTTTTCTGTTTGAAACAAATGAACGTAAATAAGTTACCTATAAAGGATTTTTTCGGGTACGGGACACCTCGTTTATTTTCATTATTATAGAGAATAGAAGAAAATCATAAAAAAAATTGTAGTAGATCTAGGGGGACATGACATTTACTTGAAGAACTAGTGATTCTCAAATTAAAACATAAAGTTATATTTTTTTAAATTAAATACTATATATGCTCATTCGTTAAGTATTTTTTTTTAATTCAACCATGTAATCATAGTATATCATTACCTTCCATAACAAAAATATTGAGAAAAATGCAATTGAAATTTAATGGGGACTTATACAATTCAAACTTTTTGGACGCCATCTAGTGAGTAAAAAAGTAATTAATAAGTAGTTATGTAGTGAACTAGATTTAGCACTACAGTTTGACATTTATCATGTGATCCAGCACGTGATCAAAACCCTGTTAACTGCTTTGAAAGGAAACGTAAACATGTCAGACTGAACACATTTTTATATAATTATTTAAATACATGATCTACTCAGTGCATACCTTGCAATTAATTCATGTTTATTTCCACTTTTCTTCAAACCCCGGCATTCTAACCATCTTTTCAACTGCAAGACTAAATGGTTTTCAATGTTTTTAGACACAAATCGTGCCACCGGTACATCATCTTGTGTTAAACACATTATTTATTTGTGAACTTGGTTTTTTAGTGATATTTCAAATTCAAGGATCACTACACTTTAGTACAAGAGATAATTAATAACAGGCACTACACAAAATAACATAACCAAAGTTTGCTGACTAAATAACAAACAACTTTAAGGATCAACGAGGCGAAGTGCTGAAGGGGAGAGCATGTGATTGACTCGGCCATGGTATATCACCTCGCCTTTTCTAAAAATTTGTTGTCCTTTTCTAAATTGTGTGGAGGGAGGACCGCCGCCGATCCGCCGCGGGTGACGTCAAATTTGTAAGTCCCCATTAAGTTTAATTTTATCAAATTAAATTAAAATTAACTTAATTGAAAACGAAACATAAATATTTGTTAATAACTATAAATAGCAAGAATAGGATTTATGCATTAAATAATTCAAATTGATAGATAGCAGGTTATCTTTTTCGTACATAGCTTACTGAAAAATAAATATAAACGTAAAATTCATTTAAATTTCAATTTTCCCTATATTTTTGTCATGTAAGGATTTAAATTTTAAATTATTACATGGTCAGAAAAAATACTCCATCGAATAGGCCTAAAAAATATATATTACCTATCCGATTCAAAAAAATATAACTTTATGTAATAGTTTGAGAACATCTCGGAAACAGTTGAAGATCAGATCTATATTGATCGAACCTTTTTTACTCAAATTTGTAACTCGTATTCCTTAACACCCTGTATATATATATATATATATATATATATATATATATATATATATATATATATATATATATATATATAAATTCATCTAAGATGTATTAAAGTAACTTTTAATATTAAACAAATAGAAATAATAGATTAATTTTTATTATATATAAAGATAAAATTAAATATTTAGTAAAGGAAGAGTTCTATTCTTCATTAATAAATATTCGTTCCTTTAAGGCAAAGTAAATAAAATGGTAAACTTCAGATAATTTACGAAGATTTTCAATTGTGAGTATTGAGCCTAGTAAGAAACATTGGCTGTTAAACTAGTTTACTTGGTGATCAATGTATATCTTTCTTAGAGCTTTATGCAAGGGACATTCAAAGATAAAGTGAAATATATTATTGTAGTTATTTGAGTTACAGCATTCACAAATTTCCTTTGGGTTAAATATGTATAACTTATTTTCGAAATAAATTCTTGATTTTAAAGAGCCTGCAACTCTGAATTGACTCACAAGCCTAAGTATTTTTATGTTCATTTTATATGTTAAGTACTTTTTGGGCCCAAAGAAAAATTTAATGTGTTTATACAAAGTATGATGTTTTGAATTATTCATTCTCATTGAGTCAAGATTTCTTAGTTTTTTCTCCAAAGTTTCTAAGATTGAATTCATATTATTTTTAATAGTATTTACCTACATTTTGAGATTCCCAGATATTCTCGAGGTCTAAGCTGTGCAAAAGATCTCTGAGGTGACATGCCCAATTAAGTTTTTGATATCTTTCTTTGGTAGCAGGCATAGTGACAAGGCGGTCAAAACACATTTTAGGTAGTCTAGAGTCTTGCATTTCTAATAATTTAACCCAAAAAGTCAGCATTTGTTTATGGATTATATTACTTAGAGGATATCTTCCAGTTTCTAGACGTACTACATAGGTAGCAGTTTTACGTGGCCAGTTAAAGACTGACTTAAAAAAAGACGTTTGTACTGACTCTAACTCTAAAGTGTACCTGCAGCCCCAAATTTCCGCGGCAGAAGTGAGCTTAGAATTGTTGCATCGAAAAGAACATTTTTATCTTCCCAAGAGTTGGATTTGCAATTGACCAAGGTTTGTTTCAAGCAATTTAAAGCTTTAGTAGCTTTCTGTTTAGATAGTATCAACTGATCTTTAAATCCACCATTACTACTAAAAATTAGACCAAGATATTGGAACTTTTTAACAGTTTCTATTCTTTCATTTTTGTAGGTAAAATTAAATAATTTCAAATTATCAGAGCGACCACTTACACTGAAAAGCATTATTTTTGATTTATCGACATTTAAAGTTAGATCATTCTCTGTGCAGTAACTTTCTAGTGTTCGTAGTTTACGTTGCAAATCTATTTTTGAGTTTGCTAATAGAGCAATGTCATCTGCATAGGATAAAGCTATAATTTCATATTTTTGATTTATGCTAAGTCATGTATGATTATGTAAATAAAAAAAGTCTCAAAGTCACTTGTATATAGTATAAACAGTAGACGGCTCAGTGAATCTCCTTGCAAGACTCCCGAGGTATATATATATATATATATATATATATATATATATATATATATATATATATATATATATATATATACCGATAATAAAGTAATTTTTTTTTTGTGAAATATATATATATATATATATATATATATATATATATACCGATAATAAAGTAATTTTTTTTTTGTGAAAAATTGCCGATATGTTGTGACGTCAGCATCATTACAGTCGCCCAGTTACCCTGTGGAAATATTACTATAGTGTGGACCATGCATATTTCGGTCATAAATACGCGATTGACTAAAAATACTACATTTATTTTTTATTAATTTATTTATTACATCTGAGTAATTTTTTAATAAGTTCAAAAGAATCTTTGCTTATTCTCCTATTGAGGTTATAACTTTTTAATGTAATTTATGTTCTAATTATTGTAACCTTAGTATTTGTCAATGTTCTAATCTGTTAGGAAATATGAATGTAAATGTTGGATTACTTTTTATTGTTAACTACGAGTAGGTTTTGATTATTGTAATCAATATTGCCATTGTTGTGATTAATTTTTAAAGAAATATAGCTTAAATGCTAGTTTAATTATAATAACGACAGGTGATGATAATGAGTACGATAACCTTCAATATTATATTAAAGAAAGTCACATTAATTAAAATCAATGATTATAAAAACGACCCAAAATTATAAATTTTACATACATGATTTTTATTTGTATATTATTACAATAATTACCGTATATTTATATTACAGTATTAATGGATTTTTACTTCACACTGCGCTAGGTATAAAATCATACTTAGTAAACCGTATATATTGAGATTTTAGTAGATGAACATAACATGAGCGAGTATATGTGCACGAGTGTGTGAGTGTATATGTGGGAAAGAGAAAGTGAGCATGTGAGCATATATTCGTGCGTTTTAATTTTGACCCTGCGTCCGACACTTGGGGTGTGAGAAACCCCAAGCGTTGAAAATTGAATGTAACTTTTGGAAATTTGCGCTTTGGAGTTGGTTGAACTCGGTAGCTTCTCATTTTAGTTATCCCTGCGGTTTTAGCATTTAAAATCAGTAATTATTCAGCATGTGTTTGATTCGTAGGCGTTTGAATTTGACTAGGGTGAAACCACACCCCACCTGTCTTAATACTTATTAAAATTGTATGTTCATGAAGATAGTGAAATCCAGTTACTTTAGATTTCAGGATAATAAAAGTTTGTTTTAGTTTTTTTTTTTGTTGTCTATGATAATAATATTCAGGAAAATAGCAAAAAAATTAAATAGGAGACTACGACAAATTACCAAAATTAGAGGCGAGGCATCAGAATCCACAAATAAAAAACTAAATGGTCAACAAGAAAGATGTGAAGATTATCCTTGTGCCCGTAATCGTAAAACAAAATAAGTTTATGTAGCGTGCAATAAGTTTATATGCCTGGAACACTCGAAAATTTACAGGAAAACTTGTATAGAAGTGGCAGAAGTTGATGACCAATATATGTTTTTGTTTCTATTATAATTTTCTAATGCTTTATCTTTAGGGTTTTCGAGCTATTTAATTTTTATTTAATGTTTCATACACAAAAATCTTTTTTCTTCAAGCGTATTATAATATTCATATTATGCTACTGTACACACACTACAGAAGATATTCATTGTCTTACTGGTACAAAAATGGTGTTATTGTTGTACTAGTTAAAAAATGTTAGTGCTTAGTTCACCGCTGGCGGCGGCAGTCGTCACGCAAAACAGATTATATTGAAAATTGTTATTTGACAGTTGTATCGTTTTTGTTTTGTAGTGTACACAACTATCTTTGGCTGAAACTGCAAACACTACAATTAAAAAATTCCAAAAATAATATCAAAAAAATCTTTGAAACACTTGAAAAAATAGTATGTGTCATTCGGAGTAGAACGCCCTTTTTGTGTTTTACCCAGCTTGCCTAACCTCGGCTAGCGCCTCGGCCGCAATAGCTGGCTTCAACACAAAAATACCGCTTTCTACTCCTAATAACATAATATACTATTTCGATGCAACTTATGTTTTCCTTTAACCAATAATAGTATATTATGTTATTAGGAGTAGAAAGCGGTCTTTTTGTGTTGAACCCAGCTATTGCGGCCGAGGCGCCAGCCGAGGCTAGGCAAGACAAGCTGGGCAAAACACAAAAAGGGCGTTCTACTCCGAATGACATATACTGTTTTTTCTTCAAGTGTTTCAAAGATTTTTTTTACATTTTTTTTTGAATTTTTTAATTGTAGTGTTTGCAATTTCAGCCAAAGCTGGCTGTGTACACGAAAAAACAAAAACGATACAACTGTCAAATAACAATTTTCAATATAATCCGTGTTGCTGTGAGGACTGCCGCCGCCAGCGGTGAACTATGACACTAACATTTTTTTACTTGTACAACAATAACAACATTTTTGTACTAGTAAGACAATGAATATCTTCTATAGTGTGTATACAGTAGCATAATATGAATATTATAATACGCTTGAAGAAAAAAGCCATTTTTTATTATAATGCAAAAGTATAACACTATGATCCTCTTTTGCAAATTATGCAATTTTTGTTTCACAGAAGAGATGTTACAGAATATAAATTTCATTAACATTATTCCAAAATGTTCAAAATACATTTTTTAGACTAAAAAATACATTGGGGTTTCTCACACCCACCTGTCTAAAAATGTAACAAAATTCCACGCGTCGGACGCAGGGTTGACGGTTTATTGAAAATTATTTATTATTTTATTTATTTTGATATTTTTCTTAAATTGTGGAAATGTAAATTTTGTACCAAATATATATTTACACATTACATGTATTATGGATTATATACTGTTCCATTTTCTTTTTAAAAAAGCACTAGGAATAGCTGATAGTATTTTGATAACATTTACACAAGCTGAGGGCTGAGGTTGTATTTCACACGATTCTGTAAATCTCTACCTATGTCATTTACATTCTTTTTTTTACTTTTACCTCCTATAACAACCAATGTTTTTTGGGCGAACTAATGACTAGAAAAAATTTTACAAACAAAATATGATAAAGAGTAAGGGGCTAATCTATCAGTAATAATACACCGAAAAATCAAACAGTGGTTTTCAAACGGTAGAACAAAAATATATTTTTTAAATGAAACCCTATATAATTATTAGTCCATTACAAGTAGATAGATATTTTTTTCTGATTTCAGCAATACATATAAATATAGCATCGGTTTTTTGCGTTGCTAAGTTGTGTTTCGAGAAACTCAACTATACTTTATTTCACGTAAGAAAATAATACCTAGATGGCGCTTGAGAGCCGATCGTTTTTACATGTATTAAATAAATAATATAAATTTGTGAAACCAAACTGTCAATAATAAATATTTTATTTGTAATAATGTACAAAACATGAATATTAAAGATTACAACAAAATATGGTTAAACATCACTTAATTCTGTAGATCTTATTTGATAATTGACGACTGACAGGTGTTATTTTTTTCGTTTTTATGAATTAGGTTTGCATTATAACCAATCAAAGGGCTGAATTTACATCCCTATCTAAACCAACGCTATTTTCTTACGTGAAACGAAGTATAGTGGTGTTTGACATTTCCTAAAAACTCAACTGTATATTCGATTATTTTCGAACCTCTTGTTGTATACCTATTGAAAATAAGTACAAATGTTTTACCACAATGAAGAAAAATTAGGCCAAGGTACGTGAAGTAAACGTTAAATCCGATCAAAGACTCGTTAGACAAGTCAGAAGTAAATTTCTTCGTATATATACCGGGTGAACACTTGAAACCCGAACATAGCCCAAACGGGAAAATTGTTTTTCTCAGACTGTTCCTCCCCGTTTCAACTGACAATATTGTTTGCATCAATAGAAAGATAAAAAAAGGGACACCAAATACATATAAATTTGTAATGTTTTAGACTGATAAATTAATGGACCTTTTCAATTTAACGGCTATCTCTTTCTATCGCTGCAAATAATAAGAAAATGGCGCGAACAACTGCCAGTTGGGCTGTCAGACGAAACGACAAAAATATTGCAGTCATTAAAATACCAGAGAAAATTTACATCGTTAGACATTTTAACTTCAAGAAAAACTTTTGTAATTTATTCCGATAAGATTTTTTAAAGTTATTTGAGATATTCTCACATTTTACGTCAAAATTTTTTAGAAACAATTGCCATAGATCTCAGTTCTTACCATGCGCAGATCCCTATTGCGCATATCTTCTATCTTTTTTTGAAAAAGTCCATTATTAAATTTATTATTATGATAGCCATGATGACATTTGAACAAATGTTTGACATTTTATCTGTCAGAAATCATTATAACCTTTAACTTGTTCAATTTTTATTATTTAATATTTTGTTAATTTATTTTAAGTATTTCAAGCCATTTCTAATCTGTTACAAAATAATAAAAAGAAATTTAAATATAAAATTATAGCTAACGTGCTAACGAATTCTGTCACATAAAATGTCAAATATCGATATTAATAAGAAATACACCTTTTCAATTGAAAGAGATAGAAGATAAGCGCAGGCGCAGTGGGGTTCTGTGCACACTAATAACAACGATTCATGAAGTTTGTTTATAAAAAATGCAGACGTAAAATGAGAGAAAAGTCTCAGACAACTTTAAAAAACTTCTCAAAAGAATTTTCAATAACTTTTATTAAAGCTAAAATATCTAACGATACAAATTTTCATCGAGAATGAGAATACAGGTATTTTAATAACTGCAATATTTTTGACGTTTTATTTAACAGCCCAAATGGCAGTTGCGCCATTTTACTTACTACAATGTGTTAAAAAAAATGTAACGCGGAGTAGGCTATGAACAGAGAAACGTGATCATTATTCAATTGAAAAGTCAAATTGTCAAAATTGACCTTGAAATGTAATTTTAAGGAGAAAAGATAATAAGGATACAGCATACTGTCATTCGCCGTTTTCTAATATATGTCCATCTAAAATAAGATTCAAGAAGAATAGATGTGATTTCTTTAGATAACATTTTTGACAATATCTCGTGTCATATTGACATTTAAGTAAATAGTTTAGTTAGGAATTTTTTGTACACACTGACCGTTAGTATTTATACTATTATTCACGAGAGATGACTACTCAAGGTCATTTGTTCGAAGAAAGAATACACATCACTTTACAGCAGTAGCTTAGCAACATTTTGTATTAGAGAGAGAAAGATTATTTGACCTACGTCTATTTAATTTATGTGGTGACACATATACGTAAACAGTGGCATTACTTTCTAACACACTATAAATAATAATGACGTATGTCGTAGAATTACAGATACCTAATTATCTATTACACTGCCTTCTGTGCTAAAATTTACCCTCTGGCGTTGATGTTTAAATCAAATTATTATTCCTTGGTTTTTAGTTAACTCTATGTTTTTGAATTTTGCAAAAACATAAACGAAGAACATAAATCTTTCAAAAAGGCATTATTTAGAAAGAAACATAATTTTCAAATAAATTACTCTTATTTTTTCAGTTTAAATGTGTCCATAAATATTTTATGTTGCACGCCTATTCATATGAAATGCAATGAAGTTATCTGCAAGTAAAATTATATCAGACGGCTCACAAATGACCTTGAATAGTCATCTTTCGTGAATAATAGTTTACTCAAAATTTTAGTCACCCTGACTAACTAATTACCATGACTACCATTTAGAAATACATTGGGGTGATTAAAAAACAACTGAATTTGTTACTTTAGTCGACGATTAATAACCCTGTTTAAGATTAAATACTACTAGAAAGAGATAGCCGTTACAATGATAAGGCCTATTGAATACCTAAATTTAATCATTAATTTATGGGTATAAAATATTACAAATTTACATGAATTTGGCGCTATTTCTCGGCCTATATTCGGGTTTCAAGTATTCGCCCGGTATATCAAATATGAATATTAAAGCTTAAAGCTATGTTAATTGTTATAGTAATAAGCAGGTTCAATATAATGTCCTTAAACCACTGTATCGTCTATTCCAAGTTTCCTGAAAGCTTAAACCATATTCCCGTCACCGACCATTTGTTGTTTTTTTAACTTCTAACACAGTTTTTTTTATGAGGTAAGTACTATTATTCTTATATTTATTGTTGAAAATAATGTTATTGGAATGGATTTAAAGTTAAAATGTTACGATAAATTTTTTACTTACAAAAAAGAACAAAAATATACCTTTTATAATTGTCTGATAACAAAGTTTCCATTTGCGTCGACTAAAATCAATCACATTATATATTCCAGGAAATAAAACTGTCTTCTCAATGATAACTTTTGATTTGTTTAATTTAATCATTTCATTCAAGATAAAACAAGTCGAGGTCAAAGATAACGAACAAGATTTCTAATTTTACATACATAAATAACTTTATTTTTAGAAAAAAACTAACGATAATAAGTATATTTTATAAAAATATTCCATAGAATTAAATACATAGTTACATACGATAAAAACAAATAACTTAGCTCCTAATCCTAAACCATGAAATACGGAAAATATGATAAATGAATAGAGTGAGATGAAAATACAATTAATTTATATTGATTTAATGCGAACTTCAGCAACGCGTTTGAGACTCGTTGGAGTTCGACATGAAGCGGGAAGAATAGTTGTGCCATTGAGCATC
The DNA here is from genome assembly GCA_963082715.1 of Harpalus rubripes. NCBI lineage: Eukaryota > Metazoa > Arthropoda > Insecta > Coleoptera > Carabidae > Harpalus > Harpalus rubripes. The sequence continues at coordinate 67,727,957 of OY720449.1, read as the reverse complement.
GAGCTCATTTCCTGTTCGGCCTCACCCAATATCCTGTCGAATACTTTGATGAAGTCATCGACGTTTTCGCGAGTAAACACCATGGGAGGCTTTAGTTTAATAACGTTGCAGTTGGGACCATCGGCACTTAGGAGAATATGGTTGTTCTTCATCCTGCACAGAAAAATATTATAATGTATCAAGTAAACAAAAAGAATTCATGAAATGGGCAAATATTTTTCTTGACATATTATTTTATTATTATGTAATCTTTTCGCATTAATAGTTAGTTGTTTTTTTTAATTCTAAATAGAATTTATAGTTACTTTTAAATTTATGAGATACACTTTGAATTGAAACGATTTTATCTTGAACTTCCATTATCTTTATTTGTAAAAACATAAATTCTTCACAATTGACTGAATAATTCCTTAACATACGAGCTTTATATCTGGTGTTATGGGTGTGAACATTTGTGACGGATGACTGGTCGGATTGGTCGGGTCCAATGGGTGGATTAAGCGTCCTGGGTGTTTGGGTCTCAATGGTTAGGCTGGAGTCTACTACGATGTGTTTCCTCCAGATTGGCCGAATTTCCACACTCGGCTGGCTGAAAACTGTTTTTTTTTTGTTCTTTTGAATGATGGCGGCTTCTTTGAACTTCCTCTTGTACCAATGTTCTTCTTTCTTGAGGATCCTTGCTTCCTCCCACTGGATACGGTGATGGTGCGTGGGAACACCATCACTGGGAACCCGACCAGACACCCGTCACTAATGTTCATCCCCATAACACCAGATATAAAGCTCGTATGTTATGGAATTAGTCAGTAGTGTTACATCACCTGATGACGATAGCAGATTTTCGCTTTCGAAACGTTGTGAAGAATTTATGTTTTTACAAATAAAGATAATGGAAGTTCAAGATAAAATCGTTTTAATTCAGAATTTATAGTCACAATTTTATATTTTACTACTTTAATACATATACAAATAGTCACATACCATGATACATGTACAAACAAACATGTAGTTACTCACGTTCTCACGTACACATTATTGCAAAAATATTAATATCAAATTTTAGGGAACTTTGTATGATATTTTATCATGATTCTGATAAATGACAATTTAAAAGTTAACATTATTTGTGTAGATTTGTAATTTATTAGTGCTTATGCTATTACTTGAAGATATAATTCGGCAGCCCTTCTCTAATTTTGATAGTCCTGATTTTTTTTTCTTTAAAAAAATTCGCTAGTTTGAAGGAAATAGGAATATAGTTACTGAAATACAAAATAAAAAATGTTTTCCGAGAAATACAAACCATTTTCCTACAACATTGTATAATGTACTCATACGATACTCCGTCCATTTATGCTTTAAGCAATCTACATTTACTTCACTTATGCCCGGTTTCAACAACACCAAATAAATCTTCCAATAGCTTATTCGTCGAATAAGTGAAAAATATCGCATCAAAATTTGACAGCTAGAATAAATACTTGTGACATAATTTCGATGCGATATTTTTCTCTTATTCGACAAATGAGCTATTTGGAGAGATATTTCATGTTGGTGAAACCGGCCATTATTTATTTAATATACTTAATTAATAGTAATCAGCTGGATAGATGTCACCACAATGCAACATTTTGAAATATTAAACCGTTAAACGCATTAAAGTAAATGGGGTAGAATAGTGTGACGTCAAAGTATAGCGCGAAAAATGAAGCATTGTCCTAAGCAAATGATACTTTCAAAATAGACTCTATTGACAGAACACATAAGTGTCAGAATTTAAAAGCTTGTAATTTGATGCTGATATTGTTATTACGAAGAAGTTAACTTTGAGATACTAATAACATCAAATTGTAAACCTTTTCCTATTACTTCGTAATACAATATATACGCATTAATAAATCATAAAGGTTTTATTTCAAATTGAAATCAACTCTGCACATTCTGAACTACAGAGTAACAGGTTTGCGCAGCTTCAAGCATGTCCGAGAGTTTACCGACATATCGACTGAGATTTTGTTTGTGAGCGTGTTTGAGGATTTTCAAATCAGTTCTTTTCAGAACTTTAGATTTCTTCTTTTCAAGTTTAACGTATGTAAATAACTCTGTCTATCCACGTTAATATATTAATAATATGTCGAGTTCTGTATCCTAAAAATGGTTCGCTGTCTTTCAAACGGGCTCTTCCGGCCGCTTCACGCGATGTTTCACAAATATCTTCGTGATTGAACGAACATGTAATTCCATGAAAAGTTTTTTAAAACTTAAATAGAATAATTGTTATTATAAATTAGGGTAATATGTTTTGTTTAATTGAAAGGGTAATATTCAAACTAAACTGAATGATAGCTTAAATAGCTAACTTTTCTTAATTAAGTAAGATATTGGCGACGAAATGAACTGCTTAAAATTATATTTCTTATTTGCTATGACAATAAGGTTCACTTTCAAAGATGTGTTTATCGGTAGGACAGTAGTTTAAATGAAGCGCGCCGCATATGATGTAATTACTGAACTACCCTATTATCTTTAACTTTATATTGAATGTAAACGAGTGCTAGCATTAACACTTTATAATTATGTTACATCCGAATGTTCTCCAATGAGGTATGTGACTTTTAATTTTTTACGTATATACAGGGTGTTTCCTTTAAAACAACCAGCGCTTTTTTCAGCGAACTAATGACTTTAGAAAAAATGTTATATATAAGAAATGATCAAGAATAAAAGGCTAATTTATTAATAATAACAAACCGAAAATTCGACCAGTTGTTCTTAAACGACAGAAGAAAATTATATTTTTTTAAATGGTATGCTATATAATTTTTTAGCCCATTAGATACACGTCTGTTGCCTAATTACGCTAGTAGTAAACCCATTTTTATTACATTATTTCTAGTTGTTAATACCATTTTTCTCGAAATAATTGTTATACAACCCTATGCTATATTTATATCGTTGAAATTAGAAAATAATATTCTATTTAAAGGGCTAAAAAATTATATAGGGTGCCATTTAAAAGAATATAATTTTGTTCTACCGTTTAAGAACCACTGGTTAAATATTCGATTTGTTACTATTGATACAATATCCCCTTCTTCTTGATCATTTTTGGTATAAAACATTTTTCTCTAAAGTTGTTAGTTCGCCCAAAAAAGCGCTGGTTGTTTTAAAGGAAACACTGTATATAATGGGTACGAGACAAAAAAATACAATACACGAATTTTTTTTAAATCGGTTAGTTATTTGCAGTTCACAAGAAATTAAAGTTTTGGAGAAGGGATATCGTACCGTCAGTGTATCGAGCACGACAAGCAGTCTCATAACAGCAGATGCTCACGTCACCGTATCTCCTCTCCAAAACATGCAATTAAAAATAACAAGTATCGTGGTTAGTTTATACACGGTGAAACTGAAAAATAGCCCATTCAAATGGCTTGTTTATTTATAATTATTTTTTAATCTTCTTGATATGATTGTAAAATAGGCTTAGGGGCTCACAAAACATGATATTTGGCATTATGGCAGCGCTTCCGGTTCAACCGCAAATAACATTAACTTTGATGTAGGGTTGAAATTAAACAGGAATGCAGTCGAGTTGTAAGTTTATTTATTGAACATTAGACTTCAAAAAATAAACTTACAAGTCGACTGCATTCCTGTATAATTTCAACCCTACATCACTACTCCGGTCGCTTAGATTTTTCTTCATTAACTTTGATATTACAAATAAATGTTATATATATATATATATATATATATATATATATATATATATATATATATATATATATATATATACAGGGTGTAAATGAAATGTGCATTAAATTTAACCAGTAATGTAACTCGACGAGAGCAACAATATTTCTTAATAACTTTTATTTCTAAGTCTTTTAGATTTTGAGTTAAAATTCTTTAAAGAGTTGCTGCATATTTCGTTACCCGCCCATGGAGAACAAATGGCTGCTGCCGTATTCAAGTGGGATACAAACAGCTCAAAAATTGACGGTTATCGGTTACACTTGTAGTTACAGTAATTAATAAACGAATCAACGGAAATAACATTTATTATTAAATAATTTGTAATAGTACAATTTTTAAAATAAAGAAATTAAATTTTGGATAACAAAATTATAAAGTTGTGTATTAAAACAGGCTTTTAATCACCTGTGAATAGTGGAAGGCAAGGAGGAACGAGGGGTACGGGGTATCAAAGAAGAGCAAAAGCATAGTTATTAGGTTATGAGATGCTTATTTATCGTTGACAAATCATAATAGTTTAAATACGTTATTCAAAAAATGTAAGTACAAACTTTTGTCCATTTAAACGAGGCACATGAGTACCAATAATTAGTCGTCCATTTATTGTCCCCGCCTAAACATTTTTTAATGAAAATTTTTACAGCATTTTCGTCTATCGAGATGTGTATTGTGCATAATAAATACACCTTCCCAAGTAAATTCAGTCTCAATAATGAACATTATGAACCATTCCCAAAATTGAAGTCTGTTATGTGCTGAAAACATTGTACTTTTTGCACATGGTATGGATACAACTGTTGCTTTTTTTAAAAATTGTCATATGTGACACCCCGTATTGTGATGTTGTACAAGATTAACAAATGTGCGAATATTAGGACCGTATAATTTGGAAACACTCCGTCTAAATGCGTTGGCAACTCTATAACACTGTCTGTATATCAACCACAAATTAAAATGCAATAAAGATACTAATAAATAAATAAACCACAGGTAAGTAATTACAATGTCTGTGTACTCGCTATTTGTAAACGTAAGCATTTTGACAGAATTTTACCTTACAAACAAGTTTATTACTAATGTCAAAATTTAATTGCAACAATTGACAGGACTGTCAATTGCTAAAATAAAATTTTCAGAGCTATTGCTACTACATTCAATTATTAGAAAAATACTTGGAACGACTCGTCAATTTACGGGGTGGTAAAAATGCTAAAAAAATATGCGATTTCGAGAAAAAGTTATTAAGAAATATAGTTGCTTTCGACGAGTTATATTACTAGTTAAATTTAATGTACTTATTTCATTTACACCCCTGTATATACAGAGTGAGTCTGGGAAGACGCTCCCCCCTTTAACTTTTTTATTATAATAGAAAAAAATGGCTCATACAAAAGTTTTATTATTTTACATATACTATTTGATGGCAGATGTAGATATTTTTTATAAAGTCTGGTTTACAAGATACGACTATCAACTTTTATTTTTCAAATGGCGTCTTCGTAACATTACGAATTCAACGATGTGCTTGAGGTGCATTTTTATTGGAAAAATAAAAAAAAAACAATTTATCACAGCCTACCTCATAAGCCTTACCAGTTTAATGGGAGTTTTCGAATTTTTGATTTTTTGTGTTAAAATATTTTAAAATCTAAAACGTTTTTACTTTTATATTTTGTAAAAAAAATTAAAATGTCGGAGAAAAAAATTGATAAATTTTTGCAATATTTTCTTTCCGTCATTACATAACAACTATGTGCGAATTAGGTCTCGACATACGTGCACAAAACGTGCTTCATAGAAAGAGACAGAAGCAAAACACGGCCATCCGTTTATGTTTACATTTGACACTTGACAATTTAATTTCTGTGTTTATCGTATTTTCTAGGTTTTACATTTATAAATTTAAATTGAAATAATTTGATTTTTGCGGTTTGACATTGAATTTAACGTTTCAATATCAAATATAAAAGATATACGTTCAAGTTTTCATTCTAAACTAGCGCTCGTAGCGGACAACTACGGCGAACCAAAGATGCTGCATACGTCATCGTATTGCGAGCGATATAACTAACGATAAATTTATGTCGTTTGTACAAAAAAATACGCTATATTTTATTACTTTTATTGTATTAATAGTAATATTGCATGTATAGTATTGCAATAATGTGGAAAAATAATTACATGTCAACATGACTAAACTCCCCCATTATTCATAATTTTCTCTTGGTTGACACATTTGAACAATGAAAGTTAATGTCACTTCCGGTTAAACGGGAAGCACTACCATCATGCCTAATACCATTATTTGTGATCCCCTAAATAATGACCTCATTTATAATGGCAAGAGTAATAAAAAGACTAAGAAAGAGTAAATGTAAAATATTTGAACTCTATTTTAAATAATTTTCAACGGCTGCATTTACTACTTATTCATAAAGTAGAGGGATTTATGTACTGCTCCAATGAATTTTTCTCAAAAAATATTCAAGTGAACATCGCTCAAATAGAGTCTACAAATATAGAAATTTTGTGTAATTTAACCAATTTTAATCCAATTATTTCCGAAATCGCAATGATTGTACATGTTCTCTAGATCAGAGTGTATAAATTTAACTTACGTTGAAACAACCCGCTTGGCAAGGAGAGGTGCAGGTGTCCTAGAGTCGCGGTCCCTAACTAAATCGATTCCAATGAACAATCCAATCCCTCGAATGTCACCAATGTGCTTGTGTTTCTTTTCCAATTTCTGGCATTGCTTCAGTAAGTAATCTCCGACTTCAACGGCATTTTCACGTAATTTTTCCTTCTTAATGACATCAAGGACTGCATTTGCAATAGCGCAAGACACGGGATTGCCACCATACTGCAAAGTATAAATAATTTATATAATAAAGTTTATTATATCTACAAAAAATTTATATCAATCGAAACCTTCGTCAAACACAAATTTATTTTGTACATAAAATTAACTAACAGAATTTAGCTAGAAACTTTGTTTATTTTAATTATGATTCCCGAATACTTTTTTATATGTAACATTTATACAAAATCTTTTAGATCTATCAAAAAGCAGAATGCAGAAATAAAAATGATAGGTAGTCATACTGAATGTAGGTTTCTTTATGCTGTTTAAGATGTGTCGCGTTTTAAAATATAAATTAGATTTTACGTATAAATGCAGACAGTTAATAAAAGTGTACACCGACAATAAGATAATAGTTATTTATGTACCTAGGACAAAAATTGCATATTATAGCAGAGCTTGAGTTTGTAAACAAGCGAGGCTATAATATGCATTTATTGCCGAGGTGCATATTACATTTTTCTGTATTCCTTACTAATAATAGTTCTAGAAGGGTAGTACACACAATTACAATCGTAGTAGGTTTTGCGGACGAAAAGTGATAACCTTCAGAAAAGTATAATTTTTCGTCCGAAAATAAGTTCGTAAGCTTTCACTTTCTTTAAATTTATGTATTAAAAATAAATTATTTTCTTGACTAAAATTAAAATCATCATTTTTACTAAAATAATAGGAATGAAAATGAAATTAAACAACAAATACTAGTATATGTTACCTCCCTAAAATATTTATATATGTATTATCTTGATACCTTGAATAGTGCTAAGGTACACAAAAATACCGCGTGGCTATTAAAAAAACAATTCCTGTTTGAAACTCCATAACTTCGGAGTACATTGAGATATCGATTTGAAATTTTTATCTCTTACAGACAAAGGGTTAAAAAGTATTCCCAGCAAATTTCAAACATTTAAATCTACTATTACATGTTGATAATTTTATAATTATAAAATAAACAAATGTAACTTTCAGTGCTCTAAGTTTCATCCAATTATCTCGACATTTTTTCTAATAACGGTATCTCACTTTAGGGCCATTTTCAAAATAATACGCGTAAATTTGACTTAAGAGATCATTGCAATTTATCAAGAAAAAAATTGACTTGGTAAAAAATTGCGGATGAATTTCCTGGAAAGAAATGGCCACTATCTAGCATAAATTGTGCTATTAAATGATAAAAATTGGATCGAGTTTCAGAAGACCTGGGAGTGGAAGGTCAATCATTGTTACAAATGACAAAATTGGTCCATGAATTGTCCCAGGTTCTCTGAAAATTGGTCCAGTTTCTATTAGTTACCCAATAGCACAATTTATGCTAAATAAATAAACTAAATTTTTAATCGCGTCAGAGAAAACGGACTCTAATTTAAATAATAAAAGACAAAGAAAAAATATGGATATTGCGACCATTTCTTTCTTATGATCATTTAACGAAAAAATCTTAACATTTGATTTCTTTTTTCAAAGAATTCAAATACTTTATTAGTGGCTCCCAATAACAAATAGAAAACCTTACTGTATTAAAATATTCCACTCCAGTTTTCCTAAAACTCTCAGCAATCTCTTGCGTGGTAACTACTGCTGCCACTGGGTGTCCATTTCCCATAGGCTTGCCCATAGTCACTATATCCGGTACGATGTCCTCTCCTTGCAGCTCGTACGCCCACCAATGTCTTCCGACTCTTCCGAATCCGACCTGCACTTCGTCGGCGATGCAGACTCCTCCAGCGGCTCGAACATGTTTGTACACCTCTCGTAGATATCCGGCAGGCGGGATGATCTGTCCTCCGCAGCTCTGCAAACTCTCCGCGATGTAGGCGCAAATTCCCCGGCCCTCAGCTTCCACTTCCTTGCAGATGGATGCTATTTCGTCGCCATATAACACGCCTAAATCCTGCTTCGGGTGAGACGATCTAGAATATTTTCCACGGTAGCTATCGGGGCATGATGCCTGCAAAATAAACAATAACATTATTGTCAAATTCAAAAAGTGTCATTGTATTGTATAAGGTTTTCAATTTAATGAGATAGAAAATATGCGCAATGGGATCTGCGCATAGTAAGCCAACAACTGGCAGGAGTTATGATTACGTGCTTAGCATGAGATCCGTGGCATTTGTTTTTTTTTTAAATTTATGCGTAAAATGTGAGGATAGTCTTTGACCACTTTAAAAAAAACTTCTGGAAAGAAGTTACAAAACATTTTATTGAAGCTAAAATTTTAATCGAGAATACAGGTATTCTACTGATTGAAATATTTTTGAGGTTTCGTTTTACAAACAAGCTGGCAGTTGCAGGCGCCCTTTTACTTAATATAGGTGCTTTCCTTTTACATGCACAAAAAAGGTAAGTAGCACAGAACTGATCTGTAACTCTCCCTGGACAAAATAAAAGGAACTAGAAGATGCTTGTTTATGAGGATTAATAATTAAAAACCGCTAATCTCACAAAACGTCAAAACCAAATAATATAAAAAAAACACCTGTAAAAATGTGCAGGCGTGATCAGTTCACCCGAAAACTTTCTGGGTACTTTACGTGGGCAGGAATAAGGAAAGCTTGTAGATAAGAGTAACCTGCCCCATTTAAAAGGAAGAACGATTGGGAAAATAAGTGCTGCACTCGTACCTATATGTAAAAGGGTAGTCTTTTATGCAGAGATAGAAAGAGATAGTTGTTAAATTGAAAAGGTCTATTAAAAAAATAGTAGGTAATGTTAAGATATTATGATTGTAAAGTAACTGTCCCTTCTAGTTAGGTATCAAAATTGAAGAAGCAAAAGTATTTTTTAAAATATTTAAGTTATTTTAAATTATCAAAGTTGTTATTGAACAAAACATGGGAAAACAAACCCAATATGGACAACAAAACACATAATAACTCAATAAAATATAAAGATAATAAAATTTGACGAAATTTCTAACCAGCGTCAATATTCCCTAGTCTACGCATTGTAGTCCGGCATTACAATTACATAATCCATAAATAATTCCATATCATATCTGCACATTCAGCAACACTTATACCATTAATGTGAAATAAGGATTTACGTAATAAAGGTGCAGACGATTAGTTTTCCGAAAGTATCTTTATTAGTAGAATATGAAAATTAACTGTATTTATAAAACCATGATTTCTTGTATTTTGGCAACGAAAAGGAATAGTACTTATGGTTAAATGACATTTTTCATTCAAAATGATCTCTCACTAAAGTTTATTACATTTGTTATAAATCTACAAGTACGTAATAATACACAAAAGTTTCCGGCTTGTACAACTATGCCGCATTTAAAATTTGTGGGCTCTTCCCCCCTCACTATGAGCAGGATGAAATAATATTTATGGAAACTTTTCTTATTAAACAAGCTACAATAAATCATTTTAGCATCAATGGGACAACTTAGTCACAAAAATTTAAAGGCGTTAAGGTAATTTTATTTTGAATATAATTCGAAATAGGTATGACAAAGAAAAAATTGATATTTGCTAAAGAGAATAAGTATTTTTCCGTATAACATGTTCCATTCAACCGAAAGAAATAGTAATGTTAAAAATTAAGCATCATCAAAAATAGAAAAAAAATTGCTTGTTAATATGAAATACATGCCAATTTAACAATATTCGTCGCCTTATGATAATAAAGCAAAATATATGTATGTAGTGAGCGGCACCACAAAATAATGGAACATTGACTTGGGATGTTGAGTTGATACGTGCCACCTCATAAATTCCTAACACCTACACAGTGTGTCTCATTTAGAACTGCCACCATTGGGATCTCAAGAATTATAAGAGATACAATGTCGGTTAAATGAAACTTTTTGTGCACCTATAAGGGGGCCTTTTCATATATGCTTTGGTTGGCTAGATAATGATGAAAAACTGAATTTTGTTGATATTTTCTTTTTCAAATAACTTCTTAATTATTAGTAATCCAGAAACATGTTCCAAATAAAGAAGTTAGATATTTTTATTACCTAAACAGTGGCATACGAAATAAATTTTTATATCCGAAATAGTTCCTTGATATAACAAAAACTTATATTTTTTTAAATGGAATCTATATCTGATTTTAAACTCTTTTTAATGATGTAAATGTTATTGTGTTTTGTTTCAGGTCGCCATTGACATGTATAGCGTAAATTGTAAGTTTTGAGAGAGTAACGATTTTTTTGAGACTAAAATCAGATATGGGTTCCATTTAAAAAAATATGTTTGGAAATTTACGGATATAAAAAAATATTTCATACGCCAATGTTTAGGTAATAAAAATATCTAACTTCTTTATTTGGAAAATTTTTCTCGATTACTAATAGTTTAGAAGTTATTTGGAAATGAAAAAATCAACAAAATACAGTTTTTCGCCATTATCTAGTGCCCCATGAGAATTTTTGGAAAAACAAAAGCACATCTGAGATAGTCCCCTATAGATTCACAAAAAGTTTAATTTAACCCACATTGTATCTCTTATAGTTCTCGAGATCCCAATGGTGGCAGGTCTAAATAGGACACACTGTATTTATAAATTAGAAAATAAAAAAAATATGTCATGGCATCTTTAACAACGATTACTTGTCAAGTATACAGTAATCCCTAGTATAACACAACATGGTAGTTAAGAATTATGCGGAACTAAGAATCAATTAATATTAATAACAGAATTACGTTCAAAACCTAGCACGAATGTTATAAAGATAGTGCATCTAATAAATTTTTGGTATAAAAGCATATTTGATGATTGCAGGTTTCGCGCGTCGTCTCCGTATCGGTTGAATATTGAATAAATATTATATTCATGTATTAATGTATCTCTCTTGGAGAATACAATTATGTGTCATGCTGTATGATGTGGGGTTGGATTACCGTTACATTTTAAACATCATTGTGGACGTCATAAATTAGTCTATCGGTCCGGTCTTTCTTTTTTTTGAAATTAACAATGAGGTAACAGCCTATATATTCGAAATAATTTGTGAAAAGATAATTTGCAGTTCTTAACCGTTTAGTGGTGACGGGCCGTCTAACACACCAATGCAATGTAATTTACTTAATAACTCTTGAAGACAGTGGTTTTGATCACTGCCGATTTCAGTATCAGTCATGCTGTATGATGTGGGGTTGGATTACCATTACATTTTAAACATCATTGTGGACAAGTCATACATTAGTCTATCGGTCCGGTTTTTCTTTTTTTTTTTTTGAAATTAACAATAAGGTAACAGCCTATATATTCGAAATAATTTGTGAAAAGATCATTTGCAGTGCTTAACCCTTTAGTGATGACGGACCGTCTAACACACCAATGCAATCTAATTTACTTAATAACTCTTGAAGACAGTGGTTTTGATCACTGCCGATTTCAGTATCTTCTTTAAACAGCACGCTTAGTTTACTTACGAAGTTGTTTGCTGAGAGTTATAGTTTTTATTCTATGGTATATTTACGTCCCACAGACCGACATCACCGTTTACATACATACATACATATACATACATAAAATCACGCATTCCCACTTAGTGGGTTAGCACAAACCCGAAAGAATAATAAAAAAAACATCATCCAAAAAAATCAATCTCTCTTTCAACAACATTCTTACTATCCTGACATCATAGGTACAACATATATTCCTCACTCTTTCTTAACATATTAAAGTGACCGAATTACGGTAGCGAAATACCGCAACCGGACCACAATAATAGTTACGAAACAATCATCCTTCGCCACACATTCCTGTCTAAGCACACTTCTTTCGCCTCGGCCACATTCATAATCACATTCATACACGCTCATCTTCTCTTCACACTCGGAAACTTTCTCCTTTTTAGTACCTTACGCATTATAATTTACGTGAAACTTGCAATAAGGCAATTTCTTTACAAAATAAGTTTTACAACTAAATATTAGGTACTAATATTACCACTAATTCATAAATTTGAAGTACAGAATGTAAAGCATTGTTTATTTTTTAAATTAGGTAAAAATGACATTTTATTCATTCGAAAATAAACAAGATAGATATAGGACACCTATGTATTTGTTTGGTTTGTTTCTTTTACAGTTCACGTGAAATATAGTTTAGATTTAACGGAACAGTTTTTTTTTTTTTGTAGATTGTATTTAACCTGCAAGCTAAAATGTGGCTTATAAGTAAAGTCGGTCTACGAGACAGACGTCATAGTTAATTTTATAGCTAGGCACCACTGAAGGGTTAAAATAGGATTAATGAAAGATTCTTTGAAGAATTCAAATATATGTAAATGAAAGTAAAATATACTTACTAAATGAACGTATTCCTTCTGGCCAGTTCCTCCAGGAAGGTTGAACTTGTAATGCGATATATCAATCAGCGATGTAAGATGGCCATGGTAGGCACTGGAAAAATATACCACTGAATGCTACCTATCCACTCTTCGAAAACAGTCACTACATAGCAGAGCGCATGGAACCTGGGGCCCAGGTTGTCACGAAAGCGTCACTTACATATATATGAGTACACACCCTATACAACTCTCATACTAAAGGTTATTACAGGCAGTCGCATCGCAACAACCTCAGCCGCCCGAATAAGAGTACAACAATTAGCGAACTACCAACAGACAATCAATCACGCTGAAATTAATTAGATTGAGTACAGAAGAACAAAACAGCACAGCATGTTCTGTTCGGGCTGATCGCTGCTGCAGGCAAACGCCTGCAGATTACACACACTCTACGCAGCTCTGGAAGCTTCTTAGCTCTTCGATGTCATTTTATTACGCATGTTGCTGAAAGAGAAAAATTCAAACAGCTAGATTAGAAGAGTTCAATCTTAAAACATGTGTATCACTATCACTAAATAAAGAAATACATGCAGCAATAAATGCTAATTATAATAATGCAACACAAGTGATACCAACCAAGAAGGAGTGCTACAACTTTTTATTATTTAATAACTGACACTGTTATAACAAATTGGTAAGCAGTTTAGCTAATTGCTCAATAATAACAAAATAATGGCATTACATGTAGGTATGTAATATTTCTTGTTTTGAATTATTATAATTTTCATTTAAAAGCATCTCGCAACAATAAGTTCATAACCCAATATTAAAAGTTAATTGTTTATATAATATAGTGTAGATATACATTACTAATAAGTATTAGTGAAAAAAATACATTCTATTTCGTTCGCAAACTACATGTGACATCCGTCTGAGAAATAACATGATTAAAAGGCTGGTCTATTTCTCCAAATAAATTATTTATTATGAAAAAATTCGTTAATTTATAATGTTTATTAACATTAACACACAATTATAAATATTATAATCTAGAAAATTGAAAATCTCATCATCCTACAAAATTCAAAAAGGCCCAAAAAGCTTAATAAGACCCATTGGTAGGGTTGCCAGGCGTCACGTATATGCGGGATTGTCCCCTATTTCAGCTATAATGTTTTGTAATTTACAATATAAATATTAATTAAATACAAAGTAGTTAACAAATAAAATAAGTACTAAATGAACTCCCATAAAAATATTAACAATTAGTGTATTCAACTTTCATTGCATTGTCTTCAAGCAAACTTCTCGCGTTTTGTGGAATCTCACATTGCAAACTATTAGTCCTAGGTCGCAAATTCAAAATCAGATCGTAGTTAATTTTTATATTCATGTTTCGCCAACGAAAGACCCAAAGAAACCAATTCCTCCAAGGATTTAATTTAAAAGGATTACAGCAAAAAGTAAATAAAGTATAAAATGTTAACAATCATCAATAACTTTTAAATAGGCAGGTTTAGGCAAGATCTGAATACGGATTATAAAAGCTTAAGTCCTCTATAAAATATGAGATTCAGTAGTTTTTAAGCGTTTATAAGCGATTTTCGTAACTACGTAAAATTCTCTAACATTTGTTGAAAATATAAAAAAAAAATATTAATTTATTGTAAACATACATATTTGGGTCATTTTTTGATTTATTGGGACCGAATATAAAAACACCAATTCGCAACATAAGATTTATAAGGAAAATAAACGTACACGAACTCTTTATTTCAAAAAATCTATTAATAAGGTAATAAGTTAATTCTTCGATTTTAAGGAATTATTATTGGGTAGTAATGTTAAAAATTACTTAGTTTGGTGGGAAAACGATGTTAGTTTGTCAACAGGTTTAATTTTCACACCAATGTCCAACTTTACTGTAGGCTCGCCTCACTGTGGCGCCCAATCGTCCCGTATTTGTGAGGAGCGCGATTTAATTATTGTACATTTTATTTTGAGCATTTCATGAGAATAATTATATTGATACTCAGTAATATAATATTTTAAGTTAATGCAAGATTGTACTTTCAGTTTTCCCTGATATGCTCCCATCATAATTATATTTCAATTACTTAAATGTCTTGCAATGAATTCGCAATTTTTATTAAAAAAAAAATAAAGATGCAAATAAAAATTTATTGACAGCTGCAAAATGGCAAAAGATATATAAATTTAAAGATGTTTTTTAATAGTTAAAACTGAAAATGTTACTTTTGTTAAAAAATATTTCTGAATTTTATGTTCATATTTAATTTTAATGTATTATTTATGTAACTGTTTTCTTACAATAAAAAAATATTATTTGATTTTAATTTTTTAAGAATTTGTTAAATTTGCTTCATTGTTTCATTGTACATTAAGTATTATTGGGTATATCGATAGTATATACGACTACATATTTTAAACGCAAAATTTCAAAAATTCATGTTTCACTTTATACCGCGTGTTTCAAAATGTAACTGTTTCACTAATACTTCAAGTTATTAAAAAAAATGGTTTAGAACCTTATTGTCTGTAATGGTTAATAAATTATGCCCATTATTATAAATTCAATTCTCTTTTGAATAAAATTATATTCTTTTTAATATATAAATATTTATAATAATAGGCATTATACCAATTTCGCCAACGGTTTCCTAAATTTGAGCATTGCCTAAGTCAACAATATCGAATTAAAATGTCAAATGATAATTGCTGCAAAAATTATGAGCTGCATTTTTTCTGTTTATGTAATATTAAAATTTAGAAAACGTTTGTGAAATCGTCAAAGAAAATCGCGCAAGCCTAGTTACACCACCGACACTTAAAATCTAAACTTGGTTTTATTTAGTTAACTAAATAAATTGATATTAATTAATTGCATAATGTTTTAATTGCAGTTTAAAATTCAGTTGACTAATTGAATAAAACTAAGTTTAAATGTAAAGTGCTAATAGAACAACAGGGCATAAAGATTAAATTTAATAAAAAATTATAAAACCTTATAAAGTTAATAAAGGAACAATGAAACTAGATCAACAGCAACAAAAAAATATATGATAGCTTTATCTTTGTAATACAAGGCATTCATATAATTTTTAAATTTAATCTATTCGAAAAGACAAACAAATGAAATATAAATAATAGCTTACTGCTCCAACGTGATAATGTCTCTATTCCCAGTGTGGATCTGTGCCAAGCGTAGAGCAAGATCGTTGGCCTCTGAACCAGAGTTGACGATGAAGCACACAGACAATTTTTCATGGAAGAGGCTGGTCAGTTTCTTTGCGTACATCACAAGATTGTCATGGAGAAAGCGGTTGTTAGTGTTCAAGACGGACATCTGTGCGACTCCGGCTGCTACTACGTCTGGATGGCAGTGACCAACTGGAAACATTATACCATAATAGTTTTTCACACAAACAGTAAAATTTTCTCCTATTTATTTTTACTTTTCCCGTATATCAACTGTCTGTAGTACATTGGGTGCTACAGTATGTACATAGATCTCACAGCATGACTCCTCCAGAATAATACTTTTTATTAAATTTGGTTCTATTATTGTTAACGGCCTATTCTGATAAATCAATAATTTTCTTTGTTGTACTTTTACTTTTCATTTTTCCAAGCGCTACTTCAAAGAGGTGAGAATACGGGCCAATGATATTTTATTTTTTAACTATCGATTATTTTAGAGATGAGAATGGCTTTATAAAACACTCTTGTGCAACTCTTTAACGTAGAGACTAGACACCCTCATTCAAAACTTTTCGATTATAAATTTATTTTAGGTACGGTTTTTTCACCTCTAGATAAAGCGTCATTTAACTTAACTGCCCGATGAAATGAAAATATCGCATCGATATTACAGCGTAAATAGACAGAATTATACACGCATCAATTAAATCGGCTAGTTTCAAAACCCAGCATCCACTTTTGGCAAAAAATTAATTTGATACTGCATCGGATTCGTCTTTTCATTCTCCATGGTGTGATGTTTAGGTACTAAAACTCAACATATCTTTATGATATTTACATTTAAAATATCAGGTTATTTTTAAAACCCGAGATATTCACAACCGGTTGGGATCTAATACCAACAAATCCAAATTTAGCCAATCAGAGAAGCGGTTTGGAAGTCATATGGTCTCATTTGTTATACATTTTTTTTAATAATGACAATTGTTCCTTGCAATAATTAATTAATAAGGAAATAGTGTCCATTGGATTTTATTAACAATCAAATTTCCAAATGATTTCAATAATTTATAATAATTAAACAAATGCAAGTGTAGGGACAAACATAATACAATTTAAAAATCCGGTGGTTTAGAGCCTAACAAAGAAAAATTTAAAGATATTAGTAATCTATAGGAAAAACATAAAAAATACAATGATCCTTCACAGGACGCTACTATAGTTAAAGAAGATTCTGTATACAATTACAATTTGTGGAAAGCAGTTGATTAGAACCCCGGTTTAATAGTCTGTCTTCAATTTTTGATAGTGTACTTTGGTTTATTTTTGCAATATTATGGAATAAATCCCTAATGGTTTCTTATAAATCCAAAATAAAAGGAGTTTAGGAAGTAAGTTCAATGAAATCAGCTCAGAAATCCGATAATGAACCCAAAAAAATCCATTTTTACTTCCTTGTACATAGTAAAAGAAGTATTGTAATCGCGAAAAAATTCGGTTTTCAGATTTCAACGGAAATATCCATTTTGACCATCCCTGAATCCATTTTGATTAATTTCGTCGTGACGTCTGTACGTACGTACCTCGCATCACTCAAAACCGGTAAACCGTAAAAAATTCAAATTTTGTATTTAGAACTGCTATAACATCTAGTTGTGTACCTCCCTTTTTGGTTATTACATAATTTCCAAAAGTGGTACATTACTTGAAGCCTATAATGGATTTTAATGAAAAACTATTTTAAAATATAATCCAAAATTTTTCAAATTAAGACAAAATAAGACTTTTAATCCAATGGGAATAACATAGCATATTTTGGTTAAAATAGGCTAACCGGAAGTGATATATTACCTGAAGTTGTTAACAGCATTTCTTGAATAAAATGGTTTAATTTTTATTTTAGAAATAAATGCTTCAAATAAGAGTTTTAGAGAATTAAATTCTGCGTCTATCACATCAGGTATTATTAAATTATTCCTTTGTATAAGTGAGATATGTAAATTTAAAAATTATATACTTTTTGATTTTTTTAATAATTGCTTTGGAATAATGCAAACAATAACAAAAAAATAATTTTAATGTCAAATTACGTGAAATACGTGCAATTTTATAATTGGGTCTATACTTAATGTTGGTCTTGCGTACATCAAATTTTTTAAATTTAAATTCTGCCATTATTACGGGGTGAGTTTTTTATGTTATTTACTTAGCTATGAAAACAAAATGCTATCACGACAATTTTCTTATGTCAAGTTTATGTGACATTTTATAGTGTCTTCTCCAAATTTGGTTCCAATCGCTTAACATTTGTCATTTTTATATCAGTATAAAGAAATGAAAATGAATGGGCTAAAGTATAGAATAGAGTCCAAACTCAAAATGCATTTAAATGACTACATATCGGTACATTACCCTTGTATTCCATAAAATAAACCAAAATTAGGGCTCGGAAGCAAGTTTATCTAATAAAATGTGTTCTTGGTTCTCACGCATTTCTCGTTGAAAAATTAACGAATATTTCAAGGAATTTGTTACGCTCAGAAAACTCTGCTTCTGCACGACAACTGCAGAGTCCATAAAGCATGAATTGTTCAAGCAGTAGTCAATGAATGCGGCTTTGAGGAATAACAACATCCACCTTACAGTCGTGACCTTGCCCCCTGTGATTATTATCTCTTTCCAAAACTCAAAAAACATTTGTGATGGCATCGCTTTTTATCGAATGATGACTTGGAAAACGCAGTGGAGTCGTATTCTGCGGGATTACCAAAAGATTTTTTTAGAAGGCATATCTTTATTAGAAAAACGTTGGAATACGTGTACTAGTGTCTTACGTTGAAAAATCAAATTTTATTTGTTCTCTAACTCGTTGTTCTCCCCTCATATTTTTTTCTTATTAAACAAAGTAGTTTTTGGTTCATTATCCTCAACATTATATGTGTATTGATGTTTTGTATAATTATTCATTTGAAACATATCAAAATAGTTTTTTTGCAATTTCCCAAAAGTTGATCTAAGTGGATTTGTCAGATTTTGAAACTAGACGATTCAATTATTCTTCAATTCTTTTATCTGTCCAGACAAAACATCGAAAAATTGAATTACGCCAGATGTATGGTAAATTAAAAATATAGTATTCCATTTAAAATAAGAAAATTAAGGACTACTTTCGGCTAAACTGGAAGTGCCACTGCTTTGAAAATATTTTAGTTGCAATGAGCATATCTGAAAACCCCTAGATACCAAATTTCATAAAATAGTTTTTAAAATAAATTAATTGGTTTTTAATTATATGTATTTTTGTAATTATTTGAAAAATATAGGTAATGTTTAAATATTTCGACTCATATCAAATTTTTATAACACACAAAAAACTAAAAGGCTACATTTCACAATCAATAACAGTTTTGTTTTTAGATATTATAATAATTAAAATATTGACCTGTTTACTTTGTTTACTTGTTACTTAATCATACAATTAAAATATTTTTTCAACATGAATCACATAAGTGAGGCATATAAAATTTATTATTGGTTATATATATATATATATATATATATATATATATATATATATATATATATATATATATATATATATATATATAATTCTTTATAAATCTTTCCTTAATTAAGGACAAGCGACATCTCTAGTCATTGCGGACATTACTCCATAATTTATAATATAATTTTCAAAATTTATAACAAAAATAACTAAAATATTAATGGAGAAAGATACTGCATATTTCTCAAGACCCCTAGAATGTATGAAAAATTTGTCGGTTTCCTCAAGGTACACCTTGTATATGGGGAGCGCAGAGATGGGGATGAAATGAATAGACATAATTTATACGAAAGATAAACTTTGACCAATGCAAAATAGTCCAGTCAATGGAAACCAAAAAAGACCTTTGCCTTACAAAAGTTGGGTTAGAAACGTTTTTAAAGTATGTTTTTTAGGTCGGGATGGAAATGAAAAATTCAAGTTCTTGACCTTGGGGAGTTTCGGCGCATTCCGCCATCTTGGATCAAAGGTGCAAAAAATGAGTTTTTTGGGGTTTCGGCTATTTTCTCAAAAACAGTGATCCGTATCAAAATAGAAATCTCGTAAATTTTTGTACAAAAAAAGGATTCTTATGTTTTTTACCTATGAAGTCTGTTAAAATAGTTAACCAGAATAACAAATTATGAAAAATTAATTATTTAAAGAATACACAATATTACGTATTTACTACTTAGTCTAATAGGATTTACTATATATAACAGTTTACAGTCCTCATGGCATCGAAAGAAGTAAATTATCGACGATTTTTAAATATTTTTTTAAAAGCTTTCCTACAAATTCTTGCACCACTCTGACGCGTTTAAGATATGATAACGCGGTTAATTTTTTTTAATTCAGTATAAAAGTTTTCATCCTGTCATGTATTACACGATTTTTGCCGATGAGAGGTTCGCGAGTTTCTAACAACTTAAGCTTATAAGAAGTCCCTCTAAAATCTGCAAATCGACTTAGTTCTCATTTTTTCATCTAAAATTTCGACATGATTAAAAATAAATAATATTACTTGTTTAATACGTATCGAAATGTCACTTGAAAAAATGAGAACTAATCCGATTTGCAGAATTTTATTGGGATTTCCTATAAGTTTAAGTTGTTAGTAACTCGCGAACCGCTCATCGGTATAAATCGTGTAATACAGGACAAGATCAGAAATTTCATACTGAATTCAAATTTTCAAACCGAGTTACCATATCTTTAACCGCGTTAGAGTGGCGTATGAATTTGTAGTAATAAATTTCGTTGGTATAATTATAAATCATATATCATCCAAATTAAGTTCTTTGATAATAATATAACAGTTTGCATTATATATAGATTAAAAGATAATTGTGTACAGTAAGCAAAACGAGTAGACACATGATAAGTTTATCTTACGTCGTAGAAGAAGATGCAAATATAGGTAGTACATATTTTATTTTCTTATCTGTTGATTAACTTTGCACTATATATGAATAGTAAATCTAACTACGAAATTAATTTAGTCGTAAATCAGCACGTATAATAATTCCGATTAAAATAGAATATATATATATATATATATATATATATATATATATATATATATATATATATATATATATATATGTATAATATCATCTAAGTTTATTAATTACCCATTTCTGGGTGTGACAATAAACTGTTATTCACTGAATCACGATGAATGAATAGGCTGATTAAAAAGTATTACCACTTTTTGCGCTCCACTTCCGGTCTCGCCGGAAGCTGCTTTTTAAATGAAATAGGATACATTTTTATATTTTCTAAAAGTAAATTAAATTAGCTATACAGTGATGCAAATTAGTTGAATTTTCATTAACCCATTTACGGCAAAAGGTCGTATACGCACAATTTTGTTTTTATAAAAAAAAATTCATGATCAACACATTTTTGTAATTTTTTAAATTAAAATTTTTCTTCTAACTGCAAACAACATTAAATTTTTTTATATCAATAAAAAAAAATTTAAATGTAAAAAAACTTGTATTATATTACCTATATTTAGGTAAGCTGTAAAAAGCATTTCTAATATAAATAAATATGAAAAGTTCTTCATAATAATTGTATTGAGAATTATAGGATAAAAATCAGAGGTCAAAATAGTGGTGGCCTTATTTATCGACATGACAGACAGTATAATAATCAATAACTGCAAATATTTCTATGGCAAACGCGAGGGCAAACGACTCAGATATTTAAAAAAATATCCTTATATCGTGGACCTCATGAAATATGACTGGGTTGTTCCTCTTCATTTCAAAGTCGTAAATACCAAATTTGAAACGTTTTGGAATATATTATAATAT
>OY720449.1:67688486-67700986 GCA_963082715.1 Harpalus rubripes | reverse complement strand
ATTTTGAGTTACATTAGAATTAAAAATAAGCAAATCAAAATCTATAATTACGACTTCATTTTTTTCATTATTACAAGCAATATTTTTTTTATCTTTGATATACATATTTAAAATGGTCTACTAATGGGGTAACTGCCATAATTTAACAGGCTCGTACCTTTTAAGATATCCCAATAGTGAGCCACGAAAAACGTGCATTTTTATAAAAGAATAAGAAAATTATTTTTGGCATCATACATTGATTTAAAAAAAATACCTGCATCTATTTAATTTCTTTTTTTGCGTATTTTTAGATTCTTTAACTTTACGCTATTAAAAGAGTACAAATACTTCGAAACTACTGAACGTGTGCATATTATTATACACACATTATTCATAAATGGCAATTAATTGTGAGTTGAGTTTTGAACAGAAATTTGGATACATCGATCTACGAGTACAATCAAAATATAACTAAAAATAGGATTAATTTTCTATCTTGATATACAAAATGAGAAAATATTTATATATATATATATATATATATATATATATATATATATATATATATATATATATATATATATATATATATATTCGAAGACATTCAACTGTAAGTATCTAATGCTAATACAACAGATAACAATCACCTACAAGATCTAGGAATTTACAGGAGCAAAAATATGTGAATATATATATATATATATATATATATATATATATATATATATATATATATATATATATATATATATATATATATATATATATATATATATATATTTGTCTAATGTTGCCTTCACTCTATAATCATTCTTCCCATATTACATACTTATTTCTAAAGAAATATATTTTCACCTTGACAATTTAATTTTTCATAAATGTTAAAAATTTATTAATTATTTCTATTTATAATATCGAGTCTAGAAAGAGAATCAGTATGCAGGATACAAAAACATAAATCGGGGCAAAAGACATTCAGAAAAGGATTATTTCGGAATGTCAGTAAAGGAAGATAAAAATGGGGTTGTCTTGCAAAAGTAGATCTAAATGGCCATCATAATAACGAAAAATTTCAGACCTATGTGTGAGTACGAGATATACAAATATTTTTTCAACAATTGCTATAAAAAAATAACTATAGGAAAGAATGAATTACAATAAAACTAATGTTATATCATTATTTTAAGATTATATTAAAACAATCCTTACCCAATGTGCTTATCCCTGAGTGCGATTGTTTCATTCTTGGGGATCTGTTCCTTAGCTGCTGAGTGTGCCATGGTATCTTGCGAAGCTGGTGTCGTGGACCTGGAGACTAAAGACTCGACAGAAGCTGCAATAGCTATACCTCTCTCTGCAACAGCAAGTTCGAACTCGGTGTCAAGCTGCCACCATCGCGTCAATATATACCAGCGTTGCGCGCAGAATGCGCGAGAACAATCGCGCGATCTCTCTCTAGCGACGGAGGTGTTGTCTTCCACTTCCACATGGCAACTACAAATACGTATTTAGTTAAAAAAATAAATTGTCGCGTTTGATTTGGGCAGTGTTGATTTAATGACATTTATCTTTTTAAATTAATCAGAATAATGGCAGTTGTAAAATAGTATTTCATAGCTACTAGTGGCGTCTGGCTAATGATTAGCGCGTATTTTTGATTAAAACCATACCTATCTACAATAAAAAAAATGAAAACTATGAATTTTACAGCAGCGGGAATAAAAATGTAAAGTCCATATCATACCTCCTATAATAGAATATGATATACAATTTTTTAATGGGCACCGTAATCAAATTATGATAAATTTATGTCAAAAATAGAATTTAAATGCTCTATAATTATGATTAGTAAAAGAAGAATTATTAAAAGTTTATTTAGCTCCGAGCTCCGAGATATAAAGGTTTATAAAATTCGTGTCGTCATCAGGACTAGTTTTGATATGAAGCTTCTCATTGGCTACATATTGAAAGCCCGCTCTCGCCATTAATTTAGAAAGACAAAATAATGAATAAAAATTAATTTAATAAAATCTGGTACCATTTTATACACACAGTTTGTAAACAAATAATTACAAATCTCGAAGTGTTCAAAACAAAGTTTGAAACTAAATTATTTTACTTCAACAGCTCATGACAAACCCACTAGCGCCACGGAAACATCAAAACGTTGTCAAAATGTATGAAAATGTTTAACTAACTTTCAAAAAGAATTTTGTAACAATACCGAAGACAATTATTAAACAACTATAAGATTTAATAAATATTTACATTTTTAACAAACATGTATAAAAAGAAGTAAATATAATTAATAAAAAATCCACTGGTTGAGTACCACTGGGAATTGCTGATGACGACACAAACTAAACTTTAAATTAAAAAAAATATATCACCCTTAATATTCTTTTTTAAAAATTCATAAGAAATGATGGACGGGACCATTGAAAATTAAATTTTTAAAAAAATGATGTGGTCAACACATGACCTCCCGTCATTTCTATGTTTTAAATAGCAATGAGCTTTAAGTAAAATATCACTTCGAGTTGATCGTTTGTAAACAAAATCTAATTTGTTGTTCCAATAAATAGAAAAGTCTCTAATACCAAATTTTGGATTATATTTTATTATGTTTTCCTCGAATATATGTTAAGAGCTCCAAATTAAGTACCACTTCCGGTTTATCATATAGGTATAGTCGAAATTTGGTGTTTCAAATTATACACGGGTTTTAAATAGCAAATTTGAGAAGTTTTGAATCATGTTTTAATATATTTTTTCAAGAAAAGCTGTTTTATAGCTTCCTGTAAAGTAGTACTTCCGGTTTATCAATTTTAGAATACATCTAGTATGTCGTTCTCATTAATATAAAAGTCTTTAATACCAAATTTGAAAAAAAATTGATTGTATTAAGTTATTTTTCACGAAAATCTGTTCAGAGCTTCAAATAAAATATCACTTCCGGTTTATCAATTTTAGCCAATATCTAATATGTTGCTACCCTTTACATAAAAGTCTTAAATACTAAATTTGACAAGTTTTGGAATATATCGTAATATATTTTGCACAAAAATCTTTTCAGAGTTTCAAATAAAGTATCACTTCCGGTTTATCAATTGTATCCAAAATCTAATATGTTGCTCCCCTTCATATAAAAGCCTTAAATACTAAATTTGATATATCACATTTACATAAATAACATGTCCAGAATTCGAATTTTTGATGTCAAGCATTGAATTCTGGATATCACATGTTCTTAATTAACATGGCCAGAATTCGAATTTTTGATATCTTACATTAATTTTGGATACCAAGAATTGAATTCTAGATATCACATCTTAAATATCAATTAACATGTCCAGTATTCAAATTTTTGATATCTTTAATTTATTTTGGATATAAAGAATTGAATTATGGATATCACATCTATTTAAATAACATGTTCATAATTCGAATTTTTGACATCTTAAATTAATTTTGGATGTCAAGAATTGAATTATGGATATCACATCTCCTTAATTAACATGTCCAGAATCCGAATTTTTGATATCAAGAATTTGGTGCGCCATCTAATTTAAAGTGACTGAATTACTTTGTGACGATAAGTCAGATTTCCTCATCAGCGAAATCATGACTAAATGTATAAGCAAGGCCTAATGTTTTAATACTCAAAAAAAAATATTTAATAAACGAAAACAGACAGGTGTTTCTTTTTGTTTTTGTAAAATAGGTTCGCATTCTGACCAATCAAAGGGCAGAGTTTATATCCCTATCTAAACCAATGTTATTTTCTTACGTTAGGTATAGATAGTCTGTGCGTGAAATGAAGTATAGTTTTTCATTTTGTAAGGTGTTTGTTATGAGTATTATAACAAATGCCTTCGTCATACATTTAGCCTTGATCCTTGATTTCGCTGAGGAAAACTGATTTACAGACACCAAGTATTTCAGTCACTTTGAACTAGTTGGGCGCATCGTATTCTTGATATCAAAAAATCGAATTCTGTACTTGTTATTTAAGGAGATGTGATATCCAGAATTCAATTCTTGATATCCAAAATTAATTTAAGACATCAAAAATACGAATTCTGGACATGTTACTTACGGAGATGTGATATTTATAATTTATTTTAATACATCATTAATTTATTTCCTGATATCTTTAATTCAATTCTTGATATCTAAAAATGGATTTTTGATATCTGTAAATATTTCAATTTAAGACGTCAAAAATATTATAAGGACATCCAAAAAAGGAATAAAGACGTCTTTATTTCATTTAATGACGTTTTTAAATAATTTAAGATATCTTTAAATGTAGAACAAATATTAAAACGACGTTCCCATAATAAAAAATTAGTATTTGTTTTTATTTAAAAAATTATTACTTTTGTCTACAATCGTGCGACAAATAAGTGTTAAGCAGTTAAGCTGATTCCTCCACTAGTTCAAAAAATAATTGTTGTCATACAAAGAATGGTCATGAATGCTTCAAAACACTATGCATAGCCGCCCAAGTTGCAGATTTATCAAATATTTAGAATGCATTTTTTAATTTTGCTTATACATATTTGTAAGCGATTGCAGACTGAAACTCTCATGCAAATTCCAAATCTTGGTATGCTCACTTTTGTGCAAGAAAATATTATTTTCCCATGTTAAATGCCTATGGCCGAGATTTTCATATTACACCCGGTATATTGATTATTAAAAATGGATTACAATCTACATTATCAAATGTAATGACTTAAAATATTTAGCGCATTCTTTGTCAAATGCTTCTACTGAGCAAGTTTTTTAATGTTTAAAAAAGGACAAAATTATTTACGCTCGACCATATCTTAAGAGCGAATAAAATCACAAACTATCTTAAATATAGTTCCGAGTATAGAGACAGAGATTTTGAAATCCATTAATAATATTGATGTTATTTTTGTTTTAAAGTTGGCTAAAATTAAATTGATACATAGAAAATTAATTAATTTATGTAAATTTCGCAATTTTATAAACAATTTTTATGTTATATGAGTACGTGAATTTACCCACGTCTACAAAATAATCATTAATTTTATTAATCCTTCCTGTACTATTTTAATTTTGAAAATTTTGTATTAAACTAGTGATGCACGGCGAGGCGAGAGTACTCTCACTCTCGCATCTCGTCTCGTCTCGTTGCATTATGCGAGAAGAGAACGAGAGCGAGATTGCAGTTTAAAATTGGAGGCGAGATCGATATAACAACTGCGAGAATTCACGCGAGAGTCTCGAAATAAAAAGTATTTGTAACTTTATAGCTTTGATTCATAAATTCAATGAAAAATGCGCTGTAAAAGGAGTAGAGTCAACGCTAATTCAGGCATAGAACACGTAAATTTGAAAATTATATGCAATCACAATATTTTTTGAGTCTATTTAGAATCGATTAGTGTCGGCCTCTGAGCGAGAAAATGCAAAAATAAAGACAAAATCGGTATTGCATCCAATAGAACTAGTTTTCCCTAATATTTCAGCCCCTAATTCACCCCCGTTAAAACCACGGTTAATAAAACTCTTGTCGCCCCTGAAAACTAAAGAATGTTATATTGAGCGTCGATGGGAGCCAACAGGAAGAGAAGCGAAGTGATTGGTTGCCAGCGGGCTACCAGTACAGCGGTTTTCTATGATTTAATCTTACTTAAATAATGGCATATATTTAATGAAAAAGTGTAAGTACTTTTAGTTACAAAAAATAATTTTTAAATGTTTAATTCGTTTTACTGATGACAGAATGTTTTTTTTTTTATTTTACAAAGGGCTACACAACAGGACAAGTCCCAATAAGAGTGCAGCACTAACAACATCAAACATTACATATTGCGAAGTCGAGGCAAAATATTAATAATAAACATATAAAAACAGTGGTATAAAAACAAAAATGAATAAGAAAGAAAGTCAGTATTAAACAGTATACAAATAACGCAAATAAAATTTAAGGAATATTTTGAATGTACGTAAACTACAACAAAATAAATCAGGTACATTTGGTACAGAAGCTAAATTATTGTAAGCATGTACTAATCTAACTAGCGGTGAAATTATTGCAGAGTTTGTTCTACAGTGCTTAACAAAAAATAAATCAGATAATCGAGTAGAATGATGAGATATCCGTAAAGAAAATTTATTTAAAATAACAGGACTACCTACAAAATTATTAAAAATTTTAAATAAGAAAGACAGATCCAAAAGTATTCGTCTTTTTTGTAACGAAAGTAACAGAATCGAATTATGTGGATACCTGAAATTCAAAATAGAAATAAATTTTCTTTGGACATTCTCGATTATATTTATATAGACCAGCAAACAGTAGCGAATTCTAATTGAGCTCGTACTAGAGAATAATAAAGAAATATGAAAGTGTTATAATTAGTGAAACTTGTACCAATTCTTAAAATAAAGCCAAGCATTTTATAAGTTTTTTTAACAATATAATCGACATGTAAGTCAAACAAAAGCTTACTCTCTAAGATGACGCCAAGATCTTTAACATGAGAGGCACGACTAATATTATTACCGTCAATGGAATAATTGAACGTAAGTATTTTTCTATTACGTGTGAAAGTAATACACGAGCATTTACCAAAATTAAGAGTTAAATCATTCCCTATCAGGTAAGAGCTTAGTCTGTCAAGATCTTCCTGCATCGCAGAACAGTCGGATGCAGTTTTGACAGCGTTAAATACTTTAAGGTCGTCAGCATACATAATGAACTTGGAGTTGGTAAAACAGCTCTTAATGTCATTAATAAAGATTAGAAAAAGGAGAGGCCCAAGATGTGATCCCTGTGGTACACCAGAGGTTACAGGAAAGTACTCCGAGGTGTATCCATTGATAGTTACACATTGTTGTCTATCAGTAAGGTATGATTTGCACCATTTTAGAAACTGACCGTGAACACCGTACAACTCTAATTTCAAAATCAGGATAAGATGATTAATCCGGTCAAATGCCTTACTAAAGTCGGTGTATACTACATCTACCTGTGTTTTATCATCCATTGACTGTAAAATGAAGTCCGTGTATTCAACAAGATTTGAATCAACTGATCGACCTGAATAAAAGCCATGTTGCTCGATATTTATTATATTTTTAAAAGCAGCAAATAAGGTTTTGTAAATAAGTTTTTTTAATAGTTTTTCAAAAATGCAAAGTTTAGAGATCGGACGGTAGCTTTCAACCTCATTTTTATTGCCATTTTTGAAAACGGGAACTACTAAGGCTTTTTTCCAGATACTGTGACAGTGTCCTTCATTAAGAAATTTATTAAAAATAAGAGTTAGTAGTTAGTGGAATACAAAGTGAAGTAGCACAATGTTTAATAAAAAAACTGGGGATCCCATCCGAGCCTGCACCTTTACTAATATCAAGAGATGACAATAAGTCCAATACCTCACTCTCATCAGTAAATATACTACAAAGATTTATATTAATGTTGTTAGGAATTTGAAAGTGTGAGATGTATGTATGTTGGAGTTATTACTTAAAAAGACTGAAAGAAAGTAATTTGCAAACATGTTACTTATCACATCACCATCATTTGAATTATGCCTATTAAAACTCATACTAGATGGTATGCCTTGTTTCTTGACAGAAGAAACATAAGTCCAAAATTTTTTTATATTGTTAGGAATTTCGTCTTCAATATTTCTAATATACATCTGACAACAAGTTCGCGTTAATTCTTTAACCCTTTTTCTGAAAAAGGAAAATTCCTTATAATTAATAGGATTATTGAAACGCTTAAATTTGGCGTGTGACTTATGTTTCTCCTTAATCAAGCAAATTAATTGTTTTGTATACCAACAAGGGTACGTTCTTTTGGTGAGTAACTTTATAGGAACAAAGGTGTTAATGGCATTATACAGTATATCATAAAATTTATTGACTGAATTTTCCGTATTCAAAGAGGAAAATTTTTGTGACCAGTTGATATTAGATAAATGTTCATTAATGAAATCATAGTCAGCCCTTTTAAATAAAAACAACTAATTATAATTAAATTTGAATTATATTCACATTCAAAATCAATTGATAAAGGCGGATGATGCTTGTCAACTTTACTTAGAGGAAGATCACATTCCTTAACACTCACACTTTCAATGTTTGAAACAATTAAATCAAGACATCTTTTATTAACATTTTGTACACCATTGAATTGTTTCAAATTACAATAAGATATACTGTCCAAAACTATAGAAGAAGTAGTGTTATAGACATTACTTGCAATAAAATGATTATGATGTTTGCTCCATTGTAAATATGGCAAATTGAAATCTCGATGAAATAGTTTAGAGATCACAATTTGATGATAAATTGGATATCTTAGACCTTAGAGGTAAAATTAAATTATTCACTAACTTATCACATTTTGTGGTGACCGTAAAGAATAAACATTATATTCGTATTGAAATAATTTGGTGACCCGAATTTAATGTTTCGTCTCTTTATTATAGTTATACGACTGTAAATACATGCAAGGCTGTACTATTGGTGTGAACTTGTCTCTTGTAGTTTAATAGTTACGTAAATACGTAGTGCGCAAGCGCTTATTTTTATAGCGAGACTCTCGTGCGAAAACGAGATGAGACCCAAAAAAATTTGCGAGAACGAGAGCGAGATCGAAATTACAGATCCGAAAACGAGACGAGATTGATATTTTATATTTCTCGTCTCGTCTCACCTCGCGTGCATCACTAAGTAAAACATATGTGACGGCTGGAGCCGTTACAATTGTAAAAATATTAATTGACTTAAACTGTATAAATTATAAAATATAATAAAAGATAACAATTTTTATTTTACGTGAACGTTACCAAAAAATGACAAAATATCAAATGAATGTTTATTTACTTTTCGTCACCCAGTTTCCAAAACAATCCCCCAAACCTCACTTGATTTCCTTGATTCCCCCCATGTGACTGGATGCACATTATAATACTCCCCCGCCAGACGAAAAGAAAATAGATATTTTACAAAGAAATTACTACAACAATTATAAAAATTATGATAATTAATTAAACTTCTTGGCCTTCTAATCTACCGTTTCCATTGCCTAATTGACGAATGGTGCAGGTGGAGTTTGTGTAGTTTTGTTTTGTGATGGGGGTAGCGGATGAAGGAATGCGGGTTTTAGTCTGTTTATTGATATATTTTCATGTGTGTTATCTTTTAAAATAGTGAAGTATTTATCTGATCTCGCGATGACTTTGTATGGGCTGGTGTAAGGTGGTTGTAGTGGAGTCTTGATGGAGTCTGTGCGAATGAAAACGAAGTCAGTGCGATAAAGATTTGGGTTTGTGTAATGATGTTTGTTATATATGGATTCTGAAGGAGGTACGGCTGTCAACTGAGACATGTTTTTTTAATTTTTTTAGATATAAAGGTAAATCTAAGTGGTCAATGAATTTGCTGGAAAACGATTTAGGAATTTCTCCGGGTAACCGCAATTTTGCCCCATACACAAGCTCTGCGCAGCTACATTGCAATGGTTCTTTAAAAGCAGTTCTAAGTCCTAGTAGAACGAAAGGTAAATTATCATGCCACTCATCCGGATGATCACAAGCTTTTAATGCTGTTTTAAGTTGTCTATGGAACCGTTCAATTATACCGTTAGTTTCTGGATGGTAAGATGTTGTACGTAGTCTTGTGGAGTCAATTAGTGATAGTAACTGGTTGAAAAATGATGATTCGAACTGTGCGCCGCGATCTGTTGTGATTGTTGAAGGAATTCCGAATCTGGAAATCCATCCTGATACGAATGCTTTTGCGATGGTTTCTATTTTACTGTCTGGAATAGCGATAGCTTCAGGCCATCCCGTGAATCTGTCAATGCACGTAAGTATATAGCGACAACCCTTAGAAATGGGCAATGGACCAACTAGATCTATATGTATAATATCAAAACGCGCTGTACGGATTTGGAATTTTTTAAAGGGTGCTTTTGTGTGTCTAGTGATTTTACAGGTTTGACATTTTTCGCAAGTTTGTGTCCAGTTTTTTACATCTGTGTGCATGTTTGGCCAAATGAATTTTGAGGCAATAAGTTTTCGTGAAGCATTAATTCCGGGATGTGATAAGGAGTGTAACTGATTAAATAGGGATCGACGAAATTTCGGTGGAATATACGGTCGAAGATTTTTGGTCGATGTGTCGCAATATAATCGAAGTGATGTGTGTGGTAGTTTTATTTTTTTAAAACGTAAGAGACTTTTAGTGTTATTTAGTAGTGAACGTAATTCAGGATCAAATTCTTGGCATTTTGCCAGTTCGTCGTAAGAAGTATAAGGTATGTTTGTGATGGAGTTAATTTCTGTTCTTGAGAGTGCGTCTGCTGCGTTATTACTTTTACCAGGGATGTGTCTTATGTTAGTAGTGAATTGAGCAATGTAATCTAAGTGTCGTAATTCTCTTGGGGAATAATTCGATGAATTTTTATTAAAAGTGTAAGTGAGTGGTTTATGGTCTGTTAAGATAAAAAATTCTTGTCCCTCAATAAAATAACGAAATTTTTTGATTGCTACATAAATTGCATATAATTCTCTCCCGAACGTACTGTATCTTTTTTCCGTTTCATTGAAACAAGTTGAAAAGAACGCTAGTGGTTTCCAAGCGTTGTTTTCTAATTGTTGTAAAACCGCTCCCGCGCCCGTGTCAGATGCGTCAACTATTATACTGGTAGGAGAATTTCGTTTTGGGTTAGATAATGCGGTGACGTTTATTAATGCTTTTTTATGTTTTTGACAGCTGTCAGTTCTTGGCTATTAAGTGTCAGTTTTTTTGTGTTTGGGCGTTTGTTGTCAATTAATTTGTTTAGAGGTTGAAGAATTGTGGCGCAATGTGGAATGAATCTGTGATAAAAATTTATAAGACCAAGAAACTCGCGTAATTGTTTTTGTGTTTTAGGTATTGGAAAGGTTTGTAGTGTCTGAATTTTTTCTGTTAAAGGAGTGATTCCGTTTTTGTCTATGTGGTGCCCAAGAAACTCAATTTCTGATCTGCCAAATTGACATTTGTCTGGATTAATGATGACTCCGTAGAGCTGGAGTCTGTTGAAGAGAGTTTTTACATGTTCTTCATGTTCTTCTGGTGTGTTGCTTGCTATGAGTATGTCGTCAATGTAAGCAAAACAGTAATTTAGACCGCGTGTTACTTCGTCGATAAATCGTTGAAATGTTTGTGCAGCATTACGGAGTCCGAAAGGCATGTGTGTATATTCGAATAGTCCAAAAGGTGTTGAAATAGCGGTTTTAGGTATTGAAGACGGTTCCATAGGAATTTGATGGTAGGCTTTAACTAAATCGATTTTCGAAAAAATAGTTGCATTTTCCAAATTCATAGTGAAATCTTGTATGTGAGGAATTGCGTATCGGTCTGGAACAGTTATGCTATTTAATGCGCGATAATCCCCACAGGGACGCCATGTGTTTGGTTTCTTTTTGGCCATATGTAAAGCTGATGACCAATTACTTGATGATTGCCGAATAATACCGAGTTCGAGTAAATTATTGAATTCATTTTTGGCTGCTATTAGTTTTTCGGGTGGTAATCGACGAGGTCTTGTAAAAACAGGAGATCCATCTGTGTCAATGCGGTGAGTGACATGATGTTTGATGACTCGGTTAACGTCAAAAGGATCAGTAAGAGAAGGAAAATCGTGTAAAATATTTTGAAACTTGTTATCTGATTGGATCAAAGAAATACAATGTCTTTTGAAAGATGAAGTGTTGATATAAAGTTCCCGGTTAGTCATATCAATGATTATACGAAAGTATTGTAGGAAATCTGCTCCTAAAATGGCATGTTTAACATTTGCGATAATAAATTTCCAGGAAAAAGTAGTATTAAGCCCAATGTCTAGTGTCAGTTTGACAGTACCGTATGTTTGAATTTTTGTTTGATTGATGGCGTTGAGTGAATGTTTTTGAGTATTGCGTACTTGTGTGAATGAAGGTGGGATAATACTCACTTCTGCACCAGTGTCAACTAAAAATTGACAGCCTGACAACTTGTCAATTACAAAGAAGAGGGGGCTGGAGACGGAAAGATTAGCGCTGGAACAAGTAGGTAAATTAGTATTTTTATAATCAGTTATAGTATGAATATTGACCGTTTGACGAGGAGAACTCAAATTCCGCTTCTGTCATTTGCTGCAACCAGGTTGACAGCTTCTTGCTTTATCACCGAAGTGGTAGTGATACCAGCAGATATTGCTGCCATCACTGGTAGTGAAGAAGGAGGGTGAATCTTCGTGTCTGGAAGAATGAGGTGTAGGGCACATCGAAGGTCTACGCTGAGGCGGGTTGGAGAAATTAGTAAGTAACTTTTTGACATTCTGAAGTTCCGCTTGCAATTCTCTGATTTCAAACGTGTTTACAGGTTGTGGTGAAGTAGTGTTCGGCTGAGCAACTTCTACTAATTTATCTGCAATTTCGGCTTTTTCCTCAATGCTAGATGTTTTGGAGGCGGCTAATATTAATTGCATGTTGGGT
>OY720449.1:67633486-67683486 GCA_963082715.1 Harpalus rubripes | reverse complement strand
TAAAATGATGACCGTGTGTGTTTTTAAAATTATTATTTTTTAATATTTGAAAGAAAAACTCATATTGATATGTATTACGAATATTTATTTATGGTGTACAAATTTTAAATTGCAAAAGAACAATTAGTAGGTATATAAATAATATTAATAATAACAATAGTGAAAAATAGAAATGTATATGTATATACAAGTTTGTATATTTTTTGCAATTTCCTCACCTCTTCGCGAGATTCAATTTCTAATTTGTGTACTGTAAACGAAAACTTGTAAGCAATACAATCGGATATGTACATCATTGTATTATTTTTTTTTTTGAAAGAATTTTTAAATCTTCTTTAATGATGTGTTGAAAAGAAACGTACATAGATGAAAAAAAGAAATGAAAATTGGGAGCTAAGGAATATCAACCTCCAACATCTTCATAGTTATTCACGTAACTAGTGGTCGTAACTTTATGAACAATATTGTCAGCTTTTAAACAACTGTGGATTTTTAGTTGTTTTTGCGTTGGTTCCATTCTTTTCTCATGTAAAATTCTTCTGAAGAATTGCAAATGATCAAGTTCATTTGATGAATGTTCAACAGGATATTTATCTGCAAATTTGTAACTTTCGGGAAGTTTTATATCACCTGGGCTATTTATATTCAATATACAAGCATTAAGAATTTGTTCTCCATGAAATTCTACAGAAACATATATAAGAAAAATTCATAAATATTATTATATAAAAAGTAATTAATGTTCATAAGATAACTTACGAGTTCTCTGTGTGTTTTAAACATATAAAAATTCAAATAATGTGGGATCAAAATTATTTATGTCATGTCAGCTTTTAAATTTTTCAGTTTGACGTTTAAATTTTCCATTATATTTTTTGCATTGCCTTCTATGTTAAGTCTTCCTCATTTTGTGATTTTGCTGCTTTCTGAAGAAATATGCAAGAAACTATTTTCCCCATGCTCCGTGTACTCCTCATCACCAAATACTTTGTTACAAGGCCACCCATAAATCTGTCCAATCTCTCTTTAGATAGTTGTCTCTGGTCATAGCATTCACATTACGTTATTCACATCCAATAGGAAAACAGTTTGTCCATCACTTACGTTTTTAAATAAATAAAAGTAGGCGAGGTATGTACTTTGACGTCACATTCTGTTTGAGATCGGGTGATTTTTTTAAAAAAATATCCAAATTTCAAAAATTAATTGTAAAATATCTGATGAATATTTTGTGATATTTTCAAATTTGAGGTTATTTAATGAATGATATCTTCTTAAATTTAATACGTAGAAGGCATATAAAAATCCCTGCAACAGCCCAATTTTTTTTATTCACCAATATTATATCAAAGTTATCTAGTTACAGTAAAATGAACACGGCATAATGGGGTCATATATCACATTTTCCAAATTATTTTTTTCTAAAAGTATCCTTTAAACAACTTACAAAAAAATATTTTTCATGTGACATAAGTTTCTAGTTTTACAGAAACAATTTCAAATGACGCCACAATTTTGCGACCTTGTGTAGTCTCTTCCGTACAACATCAGACTCAGAACGTTTATAAAGAAAATCATGAATGAAAAGTAAGTAATAAGTATATAAATAATATTAAATGTTTTGGATGAATTATATGCATAATATTAGGTAAATTTTTCATTTATGAAATTTATGAAAAAAAATCAATTTTTGTTTGGTATGACACCGTTGATCAATTTTATGTGACAGGACATATAATTGATTTAGATATGATGTATTTCAAGATATTTGCAAATCTACCTGCCTTCGTAATGACGCGGTACACCGAAAAACAGCACGGTATGTACGATCCTATGCGTCAGGGGAGGATTAGCAAAATTTTGGAAAACGATGTAGAGGTACTTTCTCAAAATCTCACTAATTAATTTACCTGGTTTTATTTATAATTTGTGAAAATTTGGTGTAATGTCATATTCTTTGTTCTGTATTTCTTAAAATTCAAGTGACATTAAATTCCACGCAAATATTTCGTGTGCTGGATTTCAAATATTTTGTTATGTTATAACCCTGTCATATTACCCATCAACCTCATTTACGAAGTTACCCGCTGCGTAAGTTGAGGCAGGTATGTTTGTAAATATCTTGAAACAAACTATGCGAATTCTATATTTTCCACTGCATCTAGCTATACCTACCTGTTGCATCCCTTCTCCCTCAAGTGAATTTGCATCTTGCAACACCTGCTTTTCACCTACATGTTTGAAAGTACCTTATGGTTCGTTGTGACTGATTATCCTCTTCTAAGTACTAGGAAGAATAGTATATATCTACAGTTTTTCCTCCTCTCATTTATCTTTTGTTAATAAAGCTATATCAAACAAACATAACATATTTTGTTTTATCCAATTATTAGTCCTGAATACACGCACCCACAACCTTATTTAATTTTGTTAGTTTTCCATATTAACTATAGGTAAATGATATTTACTAACTTTTTCTCATAACAGGACACCTCTTGTAACCGAACTAAAAAGTAATGACCGTTGATGTCGTCTTATGGGAGCTATCACCTTTATTACAAATTTATTTATTTTTAAATAAATTTTTCAATTTTAAAAATTCTACAACAGTGTACACAAACATATTTTTCAAAATATTAGAGCTTTATTTTAATGATGTTTACCAAATGAATTAACAGCGTAAAATTTAGTCTCCTGTTTTTGTATTTTTCCTAGAATTTATTGGTGCAACTCAAATTCGCAATTAGCCTTTTTAGCACCAAGATATAGAATTAATAATTAAGAGCCAATCTTACGATCACCAGTTAAAATTTTAACTTGCAGATAATATAATATTAACCCTCAAGTACTAGTGGGTATCGCAACTACAGACACGGTCAACTGGGCGAAGGTCAACTAGGCAATAGCAATAGCCAAGTGGTCGCTAAACATCTGGGTGATAAAACAATAGATGTGTAGAATTATGCGTTAGGTTAGGTATGTTAAAGTTTGTTTAGAAAAATCAGAGCGACATTTTCTTAACTATATTTTCCACCAAATTTTATATCGCAAAGCATACTAAATCTGTAAGTTTCTACCGCCCATATGACCTTCGCCCACTTGACCATCGCATACCGTCGTAAAAACTATCGTTAATCAATAATGATCCCGCGTGATTAATTGTACGAATAAGTTATTAATACTGTCACACAATTAAAGACGATATGTATTTACTATTTTCAATGATTTCACACAACTTAGAAGAATTCATGTACATATTATCTAAAAAAGAAAAAGATTCAGTATTGCATACGGAATTCAGGAAGAACATTTTCAGGGTATATAATTGATTTATGTTTTAGATACGAATTCTGTAACTTTCCACTGCATTTCGCTACCTGCTGCATCCCTTCTCAAGTGTATTTGCATCATGCAACACCTGCTTTTTACCTGCCTGTTTGGAAACTTTCCAGTACCTTATGGTTCTTTGTAACTATCCTCTTCTAAGTACCAGGAAGAATAGTATATGTGTATAGATTCCCCTCCGCTGCACTCCTACGCTTAATATCGTTTATCTCTTGTCAATGTACATATTATTCTAAAATGTAAGATTCAGTATTGCATATGGAATTTAGGAAGAACATTATCACTAACAAAATAAAATATATTATAAAGAAGTTATGTAGTATGAGTTTTATTTGTCTGTACGTCATAATAAATAAACAAAACTCAAAGTACCTAACCTCTTTAAATTTTTTTTTATTATTTTGGGTTAATAAGATTCATAATTTAATAATAGACTAGAAAGTTCTATTATAAAGCGCGATTTGCAATATATTCTTTATTACTATGGGTTTAAAAGTAACTTTTAACAAAAGCGCGCAATGAAAGTGAGTTTATACTCCATTCACGATAGCGAGAGAATGTGGAACTAATTCTTGAACAGAAACAAGTCATTCTATTGGTTTGCCTCCAAAATTATCCTCTTTTGACTAATGACTTGTCTGTGTTCAAGAATTAGTTCTACTTTCTCTCGCTATCGTGAATGGAATATTTTATTATGAGCCAAAAACTTTAAAAATGTACAAACAACAGCTACAGAGTTATCTGATATCTGAGTCATTTTCGCGTATTAATGGTTCATTATCCTCATTACCT
Organism: Harpalus rubripes; assembly: GCA_963082715.1. NCBI lineage: Eukaryota > Metazoa > Arthropoda > Insecta > Coleoptera > Carabidae > Harpalus > Harpalus rubripes. The sequence goes on along the minus strand of OY720449.1, from coordinate 67,679,349 downwards.
GTCTTACTTATTCTGAAATATAAGTACGACAGTACGACCATGCTTATTATAATTGTCACGGTCCTCAATGGCCATTTTCGATTCAAATTTTTGAAATTTAGTAAAAAATTAAATACCATGAGTACTAGGCACAATTTTGACCAAAAACAAAAAAAAACACCAATGCCACTGAGTAATTACGAAAAAATTTATGTAGGTACCATATGATATTTTTTTGATTCGAAATCAGGGCCGGAAACCGACGTGAACCCGAACCGAAAACCGTTCCGAACCCACTTTTTTGTGAACCTGAACCAGAACCTGAGCCACAGTTAATTTGGTCGGACATGAACCCACTATTATCGGGCTTAAAAAACCGTGTTCACTGAACCAATATTTTTCAATACTTCTGTGTTTTGTGCCACATAGTTGCATATAGGATTAGTTTCGTACTGAAATAATTAGCTTTAAAACAAAACCTATGTTAAGTTAAGTTCGAAGGACCAAGTCGCTAATGGACTAATTGTATGTTGTTATTTGCAATAATCGCGAGTGGACTGTATTATTAAATTTGTTTGAGGTATCACAAGCAAAAGCAAGAGTACTGACCTTGACTTAAGGAGACCTTAAAAAAAGGGGCAGGGACTTGGGATCTAATGACAGGAAACAGGAATGGGAATCGCTGGATGCGTCTTGAAGCGGTGACGAAACAGGAGTAGGAGACGCTGGTTGCGTCTCAAAGCGGTGATGGGTTCGGATGCGTGAGGAGATGGACACGCTGCGCTTGCATGTGCGCAACGGCAGTAGGGATCTAGTTGAGACGGCTGAATGCCGCTATTCTGGTTGATGATGCGTTGCGCTTGAGGGCACGCAACAGTAGTGGAGATCTGGTTGAAACGGCAATCCTTTGCTGTCCTGGTCGATGCTCGTTCTGGCTCGACTTGAAGACGATTGCCGTTGTCCTGGTCGACGCTCAAATTAGCTCGACTTGAAGACAGGGTTTGAGCTCAAATGGCCCACTGCTGGCGAATACAATACTATTCACAAGCACGAATAAACACTTACACTTTCACTATTTCTGAAAGGAAAAGATCCCCACTAGACAATTAAACGACGATATTCAATCAATAATATTTAATTATTCAAATTTAAGATTATAAGGTGGAATTCAAAGCCAAGATGCAAAAATTAATAATGAATTTTTGATTTTTTAAAGAAAGATTCAGAGAGAATGAAAAACACGAGTGAACCCTCACTTGGTTCGTCACCGACTTTTTTTGTTTATATATTTTTTTTCATCGTTAAGGGTTTTTAATTGTTGCATCTTTGCTTCTTTACAGATGACTATGATTACAAAATATGAATACAGAGTTGACTTGGTTTTTTAAACAATAATAATAACATTTTTATAATCGTCAGTAACTCTGATCTTGCTTGTCACACCTCATAACAAACTTAACATATTCCCGGGCACAAGAAATTTGCGTGGTGCATAATAATTAATTCGATTTGGCGAAAAAATGCACTGCAACTAACAATTGCTTGGAAAAAACAAGTACGAACAGAAAAAACAAAAAATAATCAACTCGACAGAAACATCGAGTGACAGTTAACAAGTGACATTATGTCTATCTGACAATATGTCAGAGTGGCATAATGTCAAAATGACATTTTGTGTCAAAGTGACATTTTTACAAATTAACAAAACAACAATAATGAAAATTGACGACAATTAAGCTATCTATTGAGTTGGTAGTGGACATAATTTATTAATTGGGCGTTTGATTACACCGTTTTCTGTTTTTACCAACGCGACGCGAGCTATTTTGTCGTTTCCAAAGTATAATTTAGTGATAATTCCTAATGGCCATTCTAATGGTGGTAATCGAATTTCTTTAATTATGACTACCTGCCCAATTTTTACTGTGTTAGTTGATGTTAGCCATTTTTGGCGTATCTGTAGAGAAGTTAAATACTCTAATTGCCATTTTTCCCAATATGATTTTATTAGTGAGTCTAGTAAATATTTGCGATGTACCAAAGTGGATTTGGATTTGAGTGGTTCAGCTATAGGCAATCGTTTTAATGGGGTTTGAAGCAGAAAATGGGCCGGTGTTAATAACTCTGGATTGAGTTCTGCACCTTGTACACATAGAGGACGAGAATTTAAAACTGCTTCTATTTGTGTTAAGAGCGTTATCAGTTCTTCGTAGCTTAATAATTGTTTACCTATGACTCTGAATAAGTGTTTCTTACAGCTTTTTATTACAGATTCCCAAATCCCTGCGAAGTTAGCACTGTATGGCGGGATTGTTTTCCACTCTATTCCATTCATTGCTAATTCGTTGGATAATGTTTTATGAAATGTAGTCGACTGCACAAAATTATACAGTTCATTAAACTTGTTTCGAGCCCCTATGAAAGTAGTGCTATTATCGGAATATAAATGTGAAACGGGGCCTCTCCTTGATACAAATCTTTTAAACGCGTTAATAAACGAATTTACTGTTAGATCTGAAACCAATTCAATATGAACAGCCTTTATAGTTAGACAAATGAAAATGCAAATGTATGCCTTTTTTGCGTGTTGGCCTTTATGTCTTGATTTTATGAATTTAATTGGGCCTGCATAATCTACACCTGTGTAAACAAATGGCTTTGAAACAGTTACTCGATAATCCGGTAAATCCCCCATCTTAGGTTGTGTGCTAATCGGTCTTGCCTTAAAACATTTATTACATTTGTATAAATTTCGTTTGATTGCATTTCTACCGGCAATAATCCAATATTTCTGACGAATTATTGCTAGTAACAAATCTGTTCCCGCATGACAATTTGAAATATGATAATAACCTATAATTAATTCGACTATGTGATCAGATTTTGGCAGCAAAATTGGATGTTTAACTTCAAATGGCAATGTTGCATTGAATAATCTTCCGCCAACTCTTAATATTCCGTTTTCGTCTACAAATGGGGAAAGTTTTAATATTTGTTTGTTTTTTATTGACCGATTATTTCCCTCTTGAAGCGTTTTTATTATTTCATAGAAGTATACAAATTGTACAGCCCTTAAAATATATATTTCTGCTATGGCTAAGTTTGACGCGGATATGTAACCTTTGAAAAGTAATTTTTTGCCAAACTTTAAAATGTAACTTGTTACCCTTAACAATTTGCTCCAAGAGGATATATTTTGTGCCAAAGTGTATAAAATGGGATAATGAATCACAGATGCAGTGGTATTAAATGTTTTCGAATTAATTTCCGGTAATTGGTCAACAGACAAAGTATTTAATTGATGAATAGGCCAATTTTCGATTGTTGACTGTAACCAATCGGGGCCATTCCACCATAAATTACATGTAATTAATTGGGCTGGGAGCATCCCTCTAGATATTAAATCGCTAGGGTTTTCTTTCCCTGCCACATAATAAAAACAACTTGGATCTAAATTTTCTTGTATTTGCGCAACTCTGTTGCTTACAAATGTTGTCCATCTATGCGGAGATGATTTTATCCATGATAATGTGATCATAGAATCAGAAAAAGCATATATTTTATCAATTGGGTATTTTTTAATTATATAATCTTTAACATGTTTTACAAGTTTTGCCATAAGAAGAGCAGCACACAATTCGAGCCTGGCTAAAGTGATTATTTTCATAGGAGCTACCTTGGATTTTGAACATAATAGTCTAATTGTGACATTATTTAAATTTACTACTTGAAGATAGATGACGCAACCATACGCCTTTGTACTAGCATCGCAAAAGGCAACCAGGTTTACTCGGCAGCCTTCCGAAATGCCTATATGTCTAGGGACCGACAATTTCTCTAAACAGTTGAATTCTGCGATCAATTTGCAAAAATTCGAGGTTATGTTTTTGGGTGGTATGTCATCCCAATCAACGCCGGCTTGCCATAACTCCTTTATTAATAATTTGGCATATAATATTACAGGTGAGACTAATCCAAGCACGTCAAATAATCTGGCAACTGTTGACAATATAATTCTTTTTGTGCAGTGTGCTGTGTCAAAGTTTGACGTTTGGAATGTGAAAGTGTCAGTGTTAGGATTCCAAGATATTCCTAAAATCTTTAAGTTTTCTCCCTTTGACAAGTCTATACTGGTTTTGTGTGAGGTTGGTAAACTCTCAATGAGTGATGTATTGTTACTCGCCCATTTTATCAAATCGAAACCTCCAGCTGACATTAAATTAATTAAATCCGTTATAAGACTACTAGCTTCAGTTGAATTTATAACAGATACGACTAAGTCGTCCATATATAATTCAGTCTTTGCCCGATTTGTCACATTTGGATAATTTTTACTTTCGTCTTCCGCTAATTGTCGGATAGTTCGCATTGCTAAGTAAGGGCTAGATTTTATTCCAAAACAAACACAATTAAATTGAAAAGTTTTTATCGCTTCAGAGGTGTCAAATCTATAAAGAATTTTCTGATATTTTCTATGTTGTTCTGACACTAATACTTGTAAATACATCTGTTTTATGTCAGCTGTCAAGGCTATGGGAAATAATCTAAAATTTAACAATAAATTAAATAAATCTGCTTGCAAATTTGGGCCAGAGTACAATAAATCATTCAGAGACAGTCCAGTATGAGTTTTAGCGCTAGCATCCAGAACTATTCTAACTTTTGTTGTAGCTTTGTCTTCGCGAATGACAGCATGATGTGGAATAAAATAGCCTTCATTATTCGTCACTTCTGACAGATAACCTTTTTGTAAATATTCATTTATTATGTCATTGTATTGACGTTGCAAATCTACTGACTGACTAAAACGTTTTTCTAAATGTAAGAGCCGACGTTCGGCTATTAAGCGAGAATTTCCCAACAAATTAGGATCTCTCTCAAATGGTAAGTTTACTATGTATCTGCCATTTTCTAAACGTTTAGTGGTTTCCGTAAATATTTTTTCACATTCAGCGTTTTCAGGACTCTTTATTGTGTGACTTGGAACTTCTTCTAGTTCCCAAAACTTGTGCAAACAAGATACTAAATTATTTTGTGCAAATGCAGAAAATGATGAAAAGGATTCAGAAGGTACAACTTTATTATTTATTTCTCCGATTAGCACATAACCTAATGTTGTATCATAGGCTACTGGTGCGGTTCCTAATCGATTCGATAGTATTAAAGAGGGATATATTTGAGCCCCTAGAATTACGTCAATTTTTCCCGGTACATTCCAGGAATTATCGGCTAAAAGAATGGATTTTAAGGACCGAAACTTTGAAGCATCTAGTTTACACGAAGGTAAATTATCAGTTATACATTCTACTACTAATGCATTTAAATTGTACTTATGAGGCGATACTCTCGATTCTATGTCAAAATTTACATACCCATAAACTGGGCGACTTGTCATCCCGATCCCCCGAATTTTTGAGTTTTCGAGCGGTGTGATCGGTAATTTTAATTTTTCACAACAATTCTTTGTTATAAGATTATTTTGTGACCCATTGTCTAATAGACATCTAATCATTAGTTTCTTTTTATTTATGTTCGTTGCATAAACTTGTGCTGTCGACAACAAAACATAACCATTATTATTTGTGGATACATGACATGAAGTGTCAATTTTCTCCGGTTCCGTTATTTGTTTGGTTGGAGATTGAGTAGAAGATGAAAAATGCAAAAATGTATGATGTTTTTTGTTACATTCCCGGCATCTATAGCGTGATGGACAGTTTTTTACTGAATGAACATTGGATAAGCAATTATAACATGCATTTTTTGATTTTATAAATCCAAATCTGTCTTGTACTGACATTTTATGGAATTTTTCGCAAAAATACAGATTGGAATGTTCCGCACTGTTGCACAAAATACAAGGTATTTTACAAGGTATTTTTTGTTTTGGTTTTTCATCTGCCGCCAAAAATGTGCGTGAATGATTCGCCACTTTTGGCGATCCCTTTACAGATGAAAAACGCTCCAAGATCTTTGCCTGATCTCTAACAAAATCTAAGAAGTTTTTGCAAGTAGGAAATTCCGTTTCGCGGAATATCGTATCAAATAGCAATACTATTTCTGGATCCACCTTTTTGGATGCGCAGTTTAAAAGCACGAAATCCAGAATGTCTGGAATATTAAGTTGCTTGATAGCCTCTACGGAGGCGGAAAATTTATTGACAAACGTTGTCAAATGACTTGGGTTTTTTGAACTAAATTTTATATTGAAAATATTGTCTAAGTATTGCTTAGCCATTGTTCTTTCATCCTGGTATTGCTTTACCAGGCCGTCCCAAATAATGTCATAGTTTTCAGGTGTGGGCAATATCCCCCCTGTTATTTCTAGAGCATTGCCCGTAAGTTTGCCTATTAGATAACTAATTTTTTGTTCGTTTGAGAGCGCCTCGTTTTCATGTACATTTGATTTGAATGATTGATAAAATAACGGCCACATTTCTACTTTCCCATTAAAAGATGGCAATTCAATAGCGGGCAGTTTTTTACATTTATTTAGTGCAGTACTAGATTTTGACGGCTGCGCTTTGGGGGCCAACAAGGACAGCTCACTTCTCGTTCTTTTTATTTTTGAAAAATACATTTCTATTGTCATTAATGTATCAAAATTTGGATTAAAATTAGCATCAATAGATAGCTCAAGGTCATTTATACGAATTAAGGCATTTTTAAATTCCTCCCTTAACAAATCGACTTCTTGGGATTCGTCCAAGAAGCGTTCATTGGCGCATGTGTCCGTTGGAGTGCACTTTTTCGCGAGATCGTGTATTTTTACAATACGGGATTCGTAGCCTCTTGCTAGGGCCTTTAACGTTTTTAAATCAACTTCCATGGTACTAAAATTGACAGTGGAACATCCGGCTCGAAGGACCAAATTTTTATGTTAAGTTAAGTTCGAAGGACCAAGTCGCTAATGGACTAATTGTATGTTGTTATTTGCAATAATCGCGAGTGGACTGTATTATTAAATTTGTTTGAGGTATCACAAGCAAAAGCAAGAGTACTGACCTTGACTTAAGGAGACCTTAAAAAAAGGGGCAGGGACTTGGGATCTAATGACAGGAAACAGGAATGGGAATCGCTGGATGCGTCTTGAAGCGGTGACGAAACAGGAGTAGGAGACGCTGGTTGCGTCTCAAAGCGGTGATGGGTTCGGATGCGTGAGGAGATGGACACGCTGCGCTTGCATGTGCGCAACGGCAGTAGGGATCTAGTTGAGACGGCTGAATGCCGCTATTCTGGTTGATGATGCGTTGCGCTTGAGGGCACGCAACAGTAGTGGAGATCTGGTTGAAACGGCAATCCTTTGCTGTCCTGGTCGATGCTCGTTCTGGCTCGACTTGAAGACGATTGCCGTTGTCCTGGTCGACGCTCAAATTAGCTCGACTTGAAGACAGGGTTTGAGCTCAAATGGCCCACTGCTGGCGAATACAATACTATTCACAAGCACGAATAAACACTTACACTTTCACTATTTCTGAAAGGAAAAGATCCCCACTAGACAATTAAACGACGATATTCAATCAATAATATTTAATTATTCAAATTTAAGATTATAAGGTGGAATTCAAAGCCAAGATGCAAAAATTAATAATGAATTTTTGATTTTTTAAAGAAAGATTCAGAGAGAATGAAAAACACGAGTGAACCCTCACTTGGTTCGTCACCGACTTTTTTTGTTTATATATTTTTTTTCATCGTTAAGGGTTTTTAATTGTTGCATCTTTGCTTCTTTACAGATGACTATGATTACAAAATATGAATACAGAGTTGACTTGGTTTTTTAAACAATAATAATAACATTTTTATAATCGTCAGTAACTCTGATCTTGCTTGTCACACCTCATAACAAACTTAACAACCTATATTTGTGTGTGTGTGTGTGTGTGTGCGTGCGTGCGTTTGTGTGTGTGTGTGCGTGTGCGTGTGCGTGTGAGTGTGCGTGTGCGTGTGCGTGTGCGTGTGCGTGTGCGAGTGCGAGTGCGAGTGCGTGTGCGTGTGCGTGTGCGTGTGCGTGCGCGTGCGCGTGCGGGTGCGGGTGCGGGTGCGGGTGCGGGCGTGGGCGTGGGCGTGGGCGTGGGCGTGGGCGTGGGCGTGGGCGTGGGCGTGGGCGTGGGCGTGGGCGTGGGCGTGGGTGTGGGTGTGGGTGTGGGTGTGGGTGTGCGTGTGAGTGCGCCTGCGCGTGCAAGTGCGAGTGCGAGTGTGTGTGTGTGCGCATGCGTGCGTGGGTGTGCGTGCGTGTATGCGTGTGTGTGTGCGTGCGTGCGTGTGTGTGTGTGCGCGCGTGCGGGTGTGTGTGTGTGTAGATATCTCAAATACTATAAGACTTAAGACATTTTTAACTACGGATTCTTCAATCTAACAATAATGGGAAGAGTCGAGTGAGTCTTGATAACAATTGGACAACCGGAAGTAGTAGTTACAAGAAGTAAATCATCTAAATATTATTTATCGAAAATTTATGTAAATACTTATATTAAAGAATGTTAAATTCTTTATTCGATAAATATAAATTCTTATTATATCTTCTATAGATTTAGAGATAAAGAAATGCATATAAAATAATTTGATGTAAAAATTCTCAAATCAAACTACTTCAAGGCAAGAACTTCAAATGTTTGTAATTGACACATAAATGTCACTGTCAAAAATATTTGTATGCCGCTGTCAAAAATATTTGGACATTATTATGAAGATTATGAAAATAAAAAAAAGGCAACAACGTAAAAGAATATACGTAAAAAAGAATATAAGAGGAATTTGCGAAAAAATGACGAATATAAAGAAAAAGAAAAGGAAAGTAGAAAAAGAAAATTTCAGGATATTGAATATAAAGAAAATACATAATTTATATTAAAATATCGCATAGATTTTGCAAATATATGTGAGAATTATTTTGTAGTGAGACATGAATATATCTATTTGTATTTAAAAATATTTTTCGTTTTATGCGTACAAACAGGTAAAATATCTGGCGAGAGGTTATGTGCTGGCCACATCAGATTTTTTATATTTTGAACTGGAACCGGGACTGAACCGGTACCGAACCACTTAAAAATATTTTTTCTGAACCCGAACTGAACCTGAACTCAATTTTATTTTCATTTCTGAACCTGAACCCAAACCGAATAAATTTTTCTGAGGTTTCCGATCTCTAAGATAGTAGTTGAGGGTTAAATCAGATTAACAACAGCAATAGCAAATTCGTCAGTTAATTCTGTTTCAGTTTCAATTAAAATTTTAAAAGACGGAAGTAAAGGTATGGTGTGAGTGTCTTAAGAATTTAACAGTCGGACGAGTTTTCTTATTAAAATCGCAGTGGTGCGCAAACTATTGGACCTACAGAGCTGATATGTTTTTTGTATAAATTGTAATGAACACGTCTTTGACGCTATAGTGCAAAAAAGGAGTTTGGTTACATATATCGTATCCATTATCCTCTTGAATAGAGCATTTTGTGGGTTTTTTGGAGAAAATTTTGGCTTCTTTGGCCGAATTTTGTAGAACGCTATATTATACAAGAAAACAACTCTAATAAAAGTTGTTGCGCGTTTAAAGAGCTATCGATAGAAAGCTTAGCGGCGGATCTGTGGCTATCAGCGGTCCGCCGACACGGAAGTTTCTAAAGGGACGCGTAGGTGCGCCGAGTCGCCCTGCTCGCTGAACGCTAGCAAATACATAGGTAAGAATATCATTCGTATGATTAAAGTAATGCATGTTTTTTTCTTAATTAGCACACTTTCCACCACACAAACATAAATCAGTGCACTTTTGATCTCTCTTAGTGCAGTTGCATTGTTGCCCGCCACGTGCTTTTTTGCACTTGCACGCGCCACTAAGGTATACAACCCGCAATATATATTGCTTGCGCGACATTTGATATTTGATAGGATATAGACCCACCAACATATAAACGAACCTGTTTACTCGAAGTGACGTAAAAATGTACTCTCTCGTACAGGGCGGCTCGGCGCACCTACGCGAGAGGATAATGGATACGGTATATGTAACCAAACTCGTTTTTGCACTATAGCGTCAAAGACGTGTTCATTACAATTTATACAAAAAAACATATCAGCTCTGTAGGTCCAATAGTTTGCGCACCACTGCGATTTTAATAAGAAAACTCGTGCCAATGAGATATACAACCCGCAATATAGAGTGCCTGCAGGGCATTTCCGGGTGGCTACGCCTAATAGTCGGAAGGGTATGGTTCCACCAACATACAAACCAAACGGTTTGCTCGAATTGATGCAACAATGTTCTCCCTCGCGCAAGGCAACTCGGCGCACGTACTCAACTATTTAGAAACTTTCGTGTCGGCGGGCCTCTGATAGCCACAGACACGCCTCTGAGCTCTATATCGATAGCTTTTGGAACGTGCTACAACTTTTATTAGGGTTGTTTTCCGGTATAACGTATCGTTCTTGCGAAATCGGCCAAGGAAGCCAAAATTTTCTCCAAAAAATCGCAATATGCTCTGTTCAAGAGGAAAATGGATACGTTATAAGTAACAAAACTTCTTTTTTTGCACTGCAGCATCAAAGACCTTATCATTACAATTAATATATATATATATATATATATATATATATATATATATATATATATATATATATATATAAAAGCAGCTCTGTAAGTCCAATAGTTTGCGTACCACTGCGACTTTAATAAGAAAAGACGCGCCAAGGAGGTATACAACCCGCAATATACAAAGCCTACGCGGCATTTCCGGATGGCTACACCTTTTAATCGGTAGGGTTTGGTCCCAGATATTCATGAACCAAACGGCTACTCGAACTGACACATCAATGTTCTCTCTCGCACAGGGCGATGCTGTGCACCTACGCCTCCCTTTAGAAACTTCCATGTCGGCAGGCCTCTGATAGCTACAGACACGCCACTAAGCCATATATCGATAGCTCTTTGAATGCGCTACAACTTTTATTCGGGTTATTTTCCAGTATAACGTAGAGTTCTTACGCAATCGGCCAAGGAAGCCAAAATATTCTCCAAAAAACCACAATGTGCTAAATTCAAGAGAAACATGAATATGTTATATGTAACCAAACTCGTTGTTTTTGCGCGGCAGCATCAAAGACCTGATCATTATAAGTAATATAAAAATAAAGTCAGCTCTGTAGACCCAATGGTTTGCACACCACTGCTACTTTAAGAAAAACGCGCCAATGAAGTATACAACCCTCAATACACAGAGCCTGTGCAACCTTTCCCGGTGGCTACACTTCTTAATCGGTAGAGTATTGTCCAAGCAACATATAAACTAAACGCCTTGCTCCAATTGACATAACAATGGTCTGTCTTGCGCAGGGCGGCTCGGCTCACTTAAGTGTGTCTTTAGAAACTTCCGTGTCGGTGGGTCTCTGAAAATCACATACACGCCACTAAGTCCTATATCGATAGTTCTTTGAACGCGCTACAATTTTTAATCGGGTTATTTTCTAGTAAGACGTAGCGTTCTTGCGCAATCGGCCAAGGAAGCCAAAATTTTCTTCAAAAAAACACAATGTGCTAAATTCAAGAGAAAAATGTACACATTATATATAACCAAACATTTTTTTGCACCGCAGCATCAAAGACCTTTCCATTGTTATTATTATCAGAAAAATTGAACTTTGAAGATCCAATGGTTTGCGCACCACGGCGACTTTAAGAAAACTGCGCCAATGAGGTATACAACCCGCAATAACTTGTGCCTCCGGGGCATTTCCGGGTGGCTACATCTCTTAATCGGTAGGTTATGGTCCCAGTAACATATGACCCAAACGGCTTGCTTGCATCACAAAATGCAGGGTGGAGGCAAAATTTCGCCCTTAACAACCGGACTACTAGTTGTTTACAAGGTTAATTATACTCAAGATTATACTGACGGTTGTTAAATATTATTTAATGTTGTTTAAATGCATAAATTTTAAGAAATCCTTTCCCCAAGAAATCATAGAATTGAGCAAAGAGCATTATTGAGCTTTGATTTTATACAATTTAAGCGTGGATTATGTCACCAAGAATATTTTGAGGAAATCCATCGAGTGTTTGGTGACAAGTCGTGTTCCTTAGGTTAGGTACCGTAAAGCGGTGATACAATGAATTTCAGCTTGGCCGACTTTCCGTAAATGACAGTTTTCGAGCTCCTAAGCCAAAAACGGCAGTTACCGAAAAGAATATTGGTCGTATTCAGAACATGATTAAAGAGGACCGGCATGTTACCGTCAGGAATATTCAAGCAACTTTAAAGATTGATGTGAAAGCAATTGAAACCATTTGATGGTACGTAAGCTTTGTTTTTCGTTGGATTCCCCACATTTTGAATCCAGTCAAAAAGACAACCATTTAAGATGGTGCAGATCTACGCGCTTTGACAATGGATCGTGTTATTTGGTGTATAACTTCATTAGAGGTGACGTAACATAGGTATACTGCAATAATCTCGAAAAAAAAGCAACAGTCCGCAGTTTGAGTCTTTGAGAATGAGTCGGCTCCAACAAAAGTTATTCGCGAAATAAGCCGAAACAAAAAGATTGTCGCCACATTTTTAAAATTATTGGACATGTTTGCACTGTATCACTGGAGGATCGTCGTACTGCTAATCGTTTGTTTGCCTCAAGTTCTCCAAAATGTTCGCGAAAAATGTCAACGGAGAAGGATTATCTTACATCATTATAACGCTCTGCCGTACACTGCTGCTCGAACGACTGATTATTTGAATGCCCAAAACATTGAAGTAATGGGTCATTCGCCATATATTTCAGACCTGGCACCTAATAATTTCTTTTTATTTCCACTTGTAAAGGATAAGTTACGGGGTTTACGTTTTACATCGGCCGAAGAAGCTGTTGACGCATTTAAAAATGGAATAAAGAAACAAACGCGGGAAGTTTAGAGAAAATACTTTGGAGACTGGTTTTCACGGATGCAAAAATGTATTGATTGTGGAGGGGAATGTCTTGAAAAATTATAAATAAATGTGTTTTGCAAGTAAATTGAATATTTCTTTACTAGGCTCAGCGGAAAGAGAACAGACCTCGTAATATTGAAAATATTAAGTTTTTATGTATTATTTTGTTCATGTTGCTATAATATATATATATATATATATATATATATATATATATATATATATATATATATATATATATATATATATATATATATATATATTATTTATTATTTTTTCTCGATATTTTGAAGTAATAATGGTAAAATAAATGATTCCATTTACATTTATTACTTTATTTATAATAATTATTATACATATTCATTTTGGCACCCACAAAAGTAAAGTTCCGCGCACGCCTATAGAACCAAACATTTTTGAATTACATATTACTGTAGGCTGTGGTTGTGCTAATATAAAACAACAAATAAAACAATAAAACAAAACGTACTCGTATTGCATAGCAATAAATTGCAAAATAGGTCAGTAGGGCTATTGCAAGAATTTTTATATGCCTTAAATTATTAAATATTTTTAAAATAGTTTCATATTTCAAAATATCACGAAATATCTATTAGATATATTACAAATAATTATTAAAATTTGTATAATATTTTGAGAAAGGCACGTGACCTATAACAAAATGAGACGTCATAGCTCATATACAGCTTATCATGTAACAAACTATACCCAACAGTGGCGGCTCGTGCATCAAAACTTTGGTGAGGCATGGCATTTAGAGGTCAAATGCCTTATAATTGAAAGTTATATTTTTAAGTGATGTACAGCTGCATGTTTTTCTCCTTTCATGTACAAAAATAAATTGCCAGACCACAAAAAATTTTTTCACCTTCGAATTAAAATTTTGAATATCAATTTTTCTTACACTATCAATTACGGTAGAAATATTTTGCTTCCTTAAAAGTACTAATTTACAAGTTGAAGCAATGTGATCTTTACGTATGTTAGTACTACTATAAATAATTTATTATGTACTTTACTGCCGACAAGCCAGTTATATTTATCATAGCAGGTGTTAATTGCATCTTGCCTCCTTCTCCAATATTTATTAATGATGTAATTGATGTACTAAAATAAGAACAAAGCAGAGATGGTCTGTTTGTTTTAATTCTTTGACAAACAGGTTATCTTCATAAGAGAGTAGATGAAATGGATTTTTGTTCATTAAAAAAATACTATCTTCAGAATTATTCCGTATATTATTATCATTTAAATCGAAGTTGTTATCTTTTAATGTCCCAGTCGACACCATTACACTTGTTTTGTTTTCAACTAAAATTCAAAATACAAAAACCCTACGTAGGTAAACTATAAAAATTACGAGAAAAATAAAATAATTAAATACTTACTGTCATACGTATCAAAGTCGCAAACCAGGGCCTATTATAATAAAAATGTTAGACTGGTTATGTTATGTTATGTTTATGTCGTTAATATTATTTAATCTGGCTTGCAATATGTACAGTAGATGTCGTGAACTTATTTACAAAATTTGTCAGCATCCCGCGTTTGATTGTATTCACGTACGGTCTCGGTCACTATAGGGCCGTGTGGGAAGTAAAGTAACTATCTTTTATTCTCTCATTGCATTTTGTATTTGAAGCACTGCCTCGAACAGCGCTGTTTAGCGCACGTATGAATGAAAGTCGTATCAAAAACATTAGGCAATATGAAGCATTAAACTACTCATTTCGAGAAGCACTTCAAAATGTGCTTCAAAGGGTGTAAATTAGGTGAACTGCATTACAGATTAGTTATAGTGGTGGCTTAAATTATTATTTTGATATTTATAAAGACAAGCATTAATTGAATAAGTTGAAATTTAATTTACATACTACTTTACACTATTTACAGCTTTATTTCTTTTCTGGTGCAGCACTGCCTCACTTGCCTATCCTGACAAGCCGTCACTGATACCTAAAGTTTATTTATACTAATAATGTAACGTAGATGACGGAAAAACTCTTTTCCTAATGGCCATGAATGACGTGCTGTATGTACAGAAAGCGACAAAATCAAAATACCCTCCCTAGTTTTAATAGGGCATTGTGATATTGTGAAGGATGAGGATGGTGTCTATGGAGGCAAGCGAATGGGAAGTTCGGTTACAAAAAATTTCTTTCACAAATATCATGTAGACGAACGAGCAGGCAGCGCGCTTTTACTGAGGAAGCCTACATCCGCCAAAACAGAACAGTAGCCGCTGGCCAGCGTGCGCTCTAAACTTATTGGTTTCAAATTCCCCCTCGCCTAACAGTTCCGGAACGAAAGTCAATTACATTGTAGGTAAGAAACTTTAGGGAAACAGGATCTCTTGTCAGGAAGGGACGTGGACGATCCCGGACTGCTATAACACCCGAAAACATCGATGCAGTCAGGCGCTCAATTTTTCAATCAGGTAAATAAAAATATTTATGTGGAAAATATTTTCCGCTTCATAATCATACATTTTTTATGCAAAAAACAAAAAATAACACTAAAATTTCGATCGGTTTTTCAGACATTTTGGTTGATGTATAAAAGAAACAGACACATCTCATTTGATAAAATTTATTTTTCGTATAGGTACATTATGTAATATAATACATTAATTTGATAGGCATTTTATTAGATAGGAGCTTCATCCGTTGTTTAAATTGTTTATTCCTGAAAATACAACTAGACGACTTTTCGGCACATAGTTCTGGCCATTTTCAAGTCAACAATGTTATATTACATTTAGTCAAAACTAAATTAGTTACATTATAGAAAAAAAATTAAACATGGTTTGAAAGTCATTTTTTTCTATAATTATTTTATTTATTTATTTACTGATAATTTGTAATCGGAGTGAGACTCCATACAAATGGTTCGCAATACTAAACATGTGTTGTATACATCATATTAAATATTATAACAATTTTAATAATTATAAAAAATAATATTAACAATAAAGAATAACCCAATGTAACACAGATATAAATACTTATTATAATAAAGGGTGATTTAAATTTCTTGTACTTTATAAATGCTTAAACTGTTTATCCAAGTAAATTACAATTGACAACTTTTCCTAAAGCAAAGCAAATAAACGAAGAATAAATTATGATTCATTCAAGCAAAAGCTTCGCAGTTTTAAAACTGATATTAAAAGTAGAAAATATTGTTAATTTTGTTAGGGTCTGGCTTATGAAACAAGTTTATTAAATTTTCCTGTAAATTTATATTAAATTGATTTATAAAACTACTTCTTATGAAGTAAATTGGACACTCTATGAATATATGGTAAAGAGTTTCTAATTTCTGAGAATTGCATATAGGAGATATTTGATTTGTTTCTATAGTATATTTAATGCCGTTGTAAAATATTCATTTTTGTTAGACAAACGTAGATGACTAATTATTTGTACTGTATGAAATGCTTCTCGGCTTTTTGGCTAAGATCAAAGTGTAGTTGTGTGTATTGTTCGATTCATTTTGAGAGTTCATCTTATGGCTTTCCTGAACGTAGAACTATATACCATTTACATTTGAAGTGAGTTTGAGTCATGAGAGAAGTATTGTATTCTGAGATGTGAAGAGCGTCCACCAGCCATGATGGCAGCTATAAATCGTGGTAGTATTGTATTGCGCGAAAATACCCAGCTCGTTATTTGGCATCCGTGCGGTAAACGTTCCCATGCATGGAGCAGGATTGCGACGCCGTTTTCCACAGCATCAACTGGACCTCTTCACAGAGATCGCTTGAGAGGCACCTGGCCGAGGTGCATGGACTTAAGTTGGAGCGGACTATATACAAATGTAAACACTGTGAGGCGACGCTAGGCATCATACCAATGACCCATGTGTGCAGGATGGATCCTGCTGCGCCCGAACCAGAAGAAGAACAACCGGTCTTCTGTTGGCGATGTGAACAATGTAAAATATCCTTCCCGACAATACTAGGACTACGGAATCACACTCGTCAACACGAGATTAATGCTAGGCGGGAACAAGTGAATGTAGCGTTACCAGCTCCGCGCACTCGGCGGTGCCGCAACAACCGTATTGATGTCCCGTATCCAGCGTCGCCCCAAACCGCCAACGAGGACATGGACGCACCCACCCATCATCACCCGCACGCGTTCCGCCGCTCCATGGTGACTATAGTCCACCGCACACACCACCAAACGCTCGGTCTCCGTCACCTCAACCAGATCCGACCTTGATGCCAGATCCAGTAAACAACTCCCAAGACGTCGGCTCCTCCCAAGCTTCCATGTAGCTAGTAGATGACGAACCGCCAGCCCCAACAGCCGCTTCATTGGAAGACACACTGCTGGCGCCGTTCGTGCCTTGACTACATGCCCTGACGCGCCGTAATGCGACCGAAAACGCGCAGTGCGACTAATCCTTGGCGAACAAAAAACCACGTGTTCAGTAGCCAAGGACGCCGTGGCCACGCACATCGAGCGCGTGTGGGCAGGAGATGCCGCCTTCCACCTGCAGTACCGCAATCCGAGACCGACCAGTGCTCGAAAGCGCTGACTTCACGCCGGCTGAAGCAGCAGTTCGACTCGGCAGATGCGAAAACACTGCACCCGGTCCCGACCGCATCGACTACAACCATTGGCGGCGTGTCGATTCCGATGGCACGGTGCTTGTGGCCGTGTTCAACAAGCAAAATGTACCAGAGAGTCCCATCGGCTTGGAAAAAGACCACCAGCATACTGCTTCCAAAGAAAGGTGCCGCTGGCGACATCAAAAACTGGCGACCCATCTTCCTGTCGTGCACAATGTACACACTATACGCTGGGTGCTGGGCCGCGCGCCTCGTTGGTTGGCAGAAGACAATTACGCCATACATTAAAGAAAGAGTTGGAAAAAAATGTATAACAGTAAAGACAGTTTCACCATTCGCGGATATGGAATACTTTATTTATTTTCTACTTGTCGATGAAATTATGTGTTTGTACAATTATATCGTAAATAACTATTTTTTTTTTATATTAATAACTGTGGCGTACCTAGAAATATTCAAAATCAAAAGAGGTACAAGTATGTAAAATTGTACCCATAGAACAAATTAATTGCGTTCTCAATTATCCTACAAGGTTTTATGCTGGAAGGTTTAGTTTGTCCATAAAAAATGGCCATAAAAATAAGTAGTGTTCTTTATTGCACACTAACCTAGATATAGTATAAAAAATAAAATAGTAAATAGGTAATGATAAAATGTATCTGTCGTTTTTAAATTTAATTGAACGCTATTTATATATTTCTATTAATAGCTATTATCACTGTTCAACAAAATAATATCCTTGTACTTCTTATTTTTCAAAAATATAACAAAGTCGGTAATAGGGCGATAAATAAATCAACTTCGACCGTCTTAATATACATTTTTTTACATATTTTTTGTCCTCTTTATCAAATTAGCTCAAACAATTTCAGTTAAAATTAGGCATATGTAGAGCGAGAAATCCCATGGTGTCCCTCATAAAAAATTGATAGGTAAGCGTATCGACACATGCACTGTCATAAAAAATTGTTTTTTGCCGATTGGCATTAAAAGTATGATTTTTTTACAGCTGTCTGTAAAATGACACTTTTACTTCCTATTGTTGCTATTTAGATAGCAACCACTCAACAAATTCATAGCAACCGTTCAACAAATGCATAGCAGCATAATTTCAGGGCGATACTTTCAAAATAAGTATTAGAATTAGAAATAATCACTAAATTAATTCCAAAATGGACAAATACATAATTTGTTCAACACCACACTAAACACAGATTTACTACTTTGGTAGCATTAATTATCAAGGTGAAGTCTCTGCTATAAATCTGGTATTTTAGTGCCTAGTTAAACAAATAACTATTTCGTTGTCTGACAACATATTTTATGTAGTCGTATAGAAAATCGCATATTTTTTGTCTTCTCACTAAGTGCTATGTCATTACTCTCATCTGTTAATATTTCATCGACTGCATACATGCCTACACAACATGGATATAAAGATTTAGGACTCATTTTCTGTAGTACCAAACAGTGCCATTTATGAATTGGTACCCAAACTATTTTTGACTAACCATCAATATCCCCCTCAAATTTTATTAATATTGATTCAGAAGTTTATTGACCTCTTAGATTTGCATCGTCATGAATGCATTCGTCGAACAAAGGTACGCAACCAAATTTTGTGTTTGTGCAAAGAGCCAATCTAATTGTTTGTTTTGGTCTAATAAGCGTTTGGGGATGCTTTATTGACTCGTTCCAATTTTTTTGGCTGGCAAGAGCACTTTCGCGGTGGGAGATGAAAACAAATATGACTCAAAGAGAGACCGCCCCGCATCAAGCAGAAATGCCGAAAACATCGATGCATTTCGACAACTATTGGTTTTCGATCGACGTGTTACGATCAAGATGGTTACAGAGTAGTTGAACATCGACAAAGAAACACCTAGATTTGTCATCGTCGACGATTTAAAGAAAAACAAAAGTGCACGAGCACGATAACGCATCGGACGAAAGTTGTGCATCAATTTTAGTGATGCACGACGAGGCGAGAGTACTCTCACATCTCGTCTCGTTTCGCTGCATTATACGAGACAAAAACGAGAGCGAGATTGCAGTTTAAAATTCGAGGCGAGATCGATATAACAACTGCGAGAACGAGAATCTCGCAATAAAAAGTACTTGTAACTTTATAGCTGTGATTCATAAATTCAATGAAAAATTCACCGTACAGAAGAAGTGGAGTCAACACTAATTCGTTCATAGAACGCGTAGTCCAGTACGTGGGTATCAAAAAGGGGTGTTTGAATGCAAAAGGTGGGGTAGTAGCGATTTTTTAGTATGTTGTTAGGCTTGGGGCCCTAATGAAAAATCCAAGTTTTCGACCTCGAGGCGCATGCGCTCGAGCCGCCATCTTGGATTTTAGGTACAAAAATTTGGTTATTTGATAATAACTCAAAACGGTGGCTTTCACGACAAAAGATGTTCTATACAAAGTTAAAGAGGACAAAATTTCCTACATTTTATGTGCAATTTTTTTTTTGTAGCACACATATGTTAGGAGTTACAGCTCCGTGAAGTTGCACTATTTGAAAAAAAAGTATTATATTTTGTTATTTGGCTGTTAATAACTAAAATAAATAATTTAAACAAATGCAAATCATATTGAAATAATTTGTAAAGAGACTAATTTTATATTATTAGGTTGCCCTAAACCTTAACGGATAGGCAGGTAGCGAGAGCACCACCAGGACACAGACAACTACGACCAGGACACCGACATTAACCAACCCGGACCATCGAAACGTACCAAAGTGTAGTAGAAATTAATTTTTGTAACGCTCTAAAGTCATAATTTACTATTCTTAAATTTATACAAAAAATGCGATATACTTTTCGCCTTTAAATTTGTTTACGAAAAGTATACTGTTAAATGATAATATTCAAGTACCTTTTAGTTTTTTTATAATTATGTAAAAATATAATGATATATAATAAAAATAATAAAATAAAACTCAACCAAAATGAAGTTTGCGCATTTTTTTTTTCAAATAGTGCAACTTCACGGAGCTGTAACTCCTAACATACGTGTGCTACAAAAAAATTTTTCTACAAAAAATGTAGGAAATTTTGTCCCCTTTAACTTTATATAGAACATCTTTTGTTGTGAAAGCCACCGTTTTTGAGTTATTATCAAAAAACCAACTTTTTGTACATAAAATCCAAGATGGCGGGTCGAGCGCATGCGCCTCGAGGTCGAAAACTTGGATTTTTCATTAGGGCCCCAAGCTTAACAACATACTAAAAAATCGCTACTACCCCACCTTTTGCATTCAAAAAACCCCCACGTACTGGACTAGCGTGAATGTGAAAAAATATATGAATTCACTATACGGTTTTACATCCAATAGAACTAGTTTTCTCCAATATTTCAGCCCCTAATTCACCCCAGTTAAAACTACGGTTAATACAATTTTTGCCGCCTCTAAAAAGTAAAGGATGCTATATTAAGCGTCGATGGGAGTCAACACGGAGAGAATCGGAGTGACTGATTGCCGGCGAGTTACCAGTGTAGCGTTTTTTTATGTTTAAATCTTACTTAAATAGTAGTATATATTTAATGATAAATTGTAGGTACTTTTAGTTACACATAAGATTTTTAATATTTAATTTGTTTTATTGATGACAGAATGTATTAGCAGATGTTCGAAATGAAATAGTTTAGAGATCCCAATTTGGTGATAAATTGGATATTTTAGAGGTAAATTAAGTTAATTACTAACTTATCACATTTTCTGATGACCGTAAATGAATAAACATTAAGTTCGTATTGAAATAATTTGGTGAGCAGAATTTAGTGTTTTGTCTCTTTATTATAGTTATACATATACGAATGCAAATACGCGGTGCGAACTTATCTCTTGTAGTTAAATTGTTACGTAAATATGTAGTGCGCAAGCGCTTATTTTTATAGCGAGTCTCTCGTGCGAAAACGAGACGAAACGCAAAAAAATGTGCGAGAACGAGAGCGATATCGAGATTACAGATCTGAAAACGAGACGAGATCGATATTTTATATTTCTCGTCTCGTCTCGCCTCGCGTGCATCACTAGTCAATTTCTATCCTCCAAAAATATCTCTGTGTTACATCAGCCGCCATATGCTTTTGATTTGGCCCGACTGACTATACTACTTCCCAAAACTAATATTTAAGCTGAAAGGGAACCTTTACGACACACACACCATGATGACGAAGGTAATGAACAGCATCCCAGTTTTAGTCGTCCAGAATGCCGTGAATGGACTGAAGGACCGCGCCAAGCCAAGTGGATTTAGAAACATATATATATATATATATATATATATATATATATATATATATATATATATATATATATATCATCAGGGCTTATTACCCATTGCTGAGTGTGCCAATCTGCTTTGTACACAGATATCGGTAATGATTACCAGGCTTAGAAGGAATATATATTTTGTCCTATTTATAATATAAGAAAGTTTACGAGTATAGCCATACTGTGTATGTCCATAACAGTTGCACAGCCATCTATAATTTAAAATAAAAGTTTTGATTGTCACAAAAATCAAAGACCTTGTTCAGGTAAAATTGTCCTTTCATATACATAAGAAGCAGTAATATACCGACATAATATTAACAAGTGGCAACAAGATAAAAACATGTTAACAATAATGTTATTTAATATTTGTTTAACATATTTTATGTAATATAATAAACAGACTTTTCCATGACGCAGAATCATTTTGTAAAATTGGGCGCTACTGTAATCTTTATTTTCAGTTCTGAAATTTATTATAATCGTGTTGTTTCTAGATATAGTGTGTTTGTTAAAAGTTTATTATTTATTTATTTATTCATTCAAATTTGTACATTTTTATTAGGTAGTGTAAAAGCAATAATTTTGTTTGTTCCTTTGTTAATAACCGTATAAGAAATGGTGGTGGATTTACAGTTTTGTATATAAAATAGTTCAAAATTCTCAGCGTGTCTCGCCGAATGCATCGTGTGGTCGACTGTAGGTTCATTCGTACAATACAAGAGTCAGAAACCGTCACAAACTAATCTGAGCATGCGCATCTGTTGAAAAGTGCTTGCACAAGAGGAATTTTAAATCTACGATTAAAAATCATTTGTTCGTTCAGCAAAATATTTCAATCCCTGATCAGTTTCCAACAGCCAAAACAGTCCTCGGGTTTTAAAGAAATTTTTAGTTTGTGACATGCGCAGTGGAACTTCTATTAGCGAGCATTGTTGTTCCTGCGCGCACTTAGTACCGTGACTAGTACTAACCAAAGCGAGAGACAAAAATATTATCATTTATTACAAATTCTTCCAGATTCTAGATTCTCGGGCGTTTTAGAAAATCAAAAATAAACACTGAAAATACATTTTAAGAAATAAAGTAAGGTTATAATTTCATTCTGTGATCTGTGACAATGGCAAATAACGGCAACAACAATCAACATAAGATAAAAACCTTTTCGGATGGTATTAATAACAATACCCTTTCATTCTGTTCACAGAAAACAAAAATTTCGAATCAGTTTGAAACCAATTTCAAGCTACGCACGCGTACTAAAAAAGACAATTAGTTGCTGATTTTGTTGTGCGAACAAACCTAATATTATATGAACCAATTGCAGAACTATACAGGGTGTTTCAAAAATATTGTAAAAAAATTAAGGATAATACGAGTATACAATTGGATGTATTGATTGTAATGCAAAATAATTTTTCCAAAATTCGCAAAAATAATTGCATGGTCCTTAGAGCAGACATTTTTGGGCCACTGGACTGATAGGTTACGAACACGAATACAAATTAGTAAACATTAATATTTATTATATTTAATTAAATTATGTAATGTTTTATTCACTTTTATTTGATTAAAACGAGGATTAAAAATAAAACGTACTTACATTCTTAGAATTTTTACAAAAAATATTACACTTCAAAGGAAATTACTACTTACGTACTACAAAAACTATTCAAAATTCTCACTTTACCCTCGACTTTACCCGGGATTCGAACCCGGGACCCTTGGATCGTAAGTCGGTTACGTTGCCTATTACAACACCAACATTCATTAGTTAGATATGTGTAAATTGTTAAATATTCGTACATACTGTATGTACAAATAGCAATAAGGATTATTCTATTTTTTACAATCAGTTTGTGGTACAGTTGTGGCATTGGAACCCATATTTTTTAAAAAAATATATTAAATATTAATAGAATTCGAAAAAAACTTAAGTGACATCACCGTGTCATCTTTGCGAGCGAAGAGGTGTGAGCGAAACATATGGGTACAATGGTAAAATACAAACCTATTTCTTTCGATTAAGTTGCTTGTATTATTTAGCAGAAATGACGTAACAGGAATTTTAATGCTGTTTTTTTCGAATTCTATTATTTAACAAATTTTAAAAATACGAGTATGTCTTTATTAACTGTATTCTGTATTAATAATACATTCATATTTTCTAAATTTCACACACCCTATTTGAGAGAAAATTTAATGCTATATGTGTTTACTTTGGAATTTAATTTAAAAGGACATGAGCTAAATATGTATAGTTAGAATAATAAAGTATTTTTATTAACAGATGAAACGAGCTCATTAAGAAAATAGCACAAATTGATAAATGATGTAATTGTTATCTAAATGATAATAATTTTTTGTTGTGTTCTTAATGTATGTATTTAAAACAGTAAGTCAATTATCGCTTCAACACAAACTATAATAATTCATACATGTAAATATAAAATCACGTGATAGACGTATGGGGCCTTATTTATGAAATAGTTATCTTCGCCTTTGTACTTGTTAAGCAAGTAAAATTCAAAGAAAATTAAACAGATAAGAAAATGAAAAATTCCTCTAATTTTGTAATACAATAACGAGTAATAGTTTTATATGATATAGTTCAATGATCAGCAATTATTTTCTGTAACTGTCTGGACGGAAACATTGAGAACCAAGAGCATAAGACAAAATAAATAAATACAGTGGACCCCCGGTAATCCGACAAACGTTTTGCAGGGCAGTGTCGGACTATCGAATTTGTCGGATTATAGAGTACTGCATAAGACACCCTATAGTCCGGAATTTTTTACAAACGAGTACCTTGTAATCCGACAAATTACAGATCCAGTGATAAGATTCTATATGTTATACTCTGAAGTACAAATCATACTTCATTATGTATGTCAAATTTAGTAAATTAAACAACACAATAGAGAGCTTACGTTTTATTATGAAATTAACGTCATTAATGCTATAGAACTTATAAACAATAATACCTTTACATTAGGAAATATGTAATTGTGTACAAACAAATCTATAATACTAAACGATTAGATTCACTATCTATAGTTCTATTCTTTAATCAAAAAGCCGATCGCCAAACTTTAGACAAGGCTACAGCTTACACGGAGCGATCGATTTTCGTGAAATTTGTACCAAGTTATCGGAAATGATTGGCTTCAGGGCCCTTCTAATGGATCGAATTTCTGTAGGATGCATAGTTTTTGTGTAAAAAATTAATAAAGGTTGACAATTGGGACAGAAACAATAGGGCACAGTAACGATCATAGTTCTCCTAGAAAATTTAAGACGAAGAACGCCAGGTTTGTCATGTCATTTTGAACCTTTAAATGGAAATATTTATGAAATGGAGACAATTTGATAGAAGTTTAATAATTATAAATTTTGAGAATGGGCAATTATATCCGCACAGGTAAAAAAGGCCTAAACCATTTTAATTAAAAATTATAATATTTGACGGTTCATATGTACTTGGACAGTGTTACCAAATGTGTCATAAGTAACTAGGTAAAAAACAAATATTTCTAACTAAACAATATTTTTCACAGTAACGATCACAGTTTTCGTTGAAAATGTAAGACGATAAACGCTGTTATGTCAATGTCAATGATGACAAATTATCAGTTTTCTTCCTTTTAAATGCAATAAAATGTTTAAATAATATGTAATAATTAAAGAAAAGATGATGAATTTAACAAGGTAGGTATATGTAATGATTTTAAGCCATGTTTGTTATGTTACATATTTTATTTTGTAAATAGAATTTTGGAAAATGTATAAGGAAACACGTCGGAAAGGATCAGAAAGGTAGGAATAATATCACAATCGTTGTACAAAATTAAAAAGATAAACATTGTCATGTCATATTTGATATATTAATGACAAATTATGCATGTCGTATCAATACTAAAAACATAGTCTGGAAGTAAACATGCAAAACAGAATATACGTGTTTAAATGGAACCCAAAAAGATTTGGTGCTAAACACATGACAAAGGATTAAACACTACAGAATAAAAAAATAAAAATAAGGAGTGAGGGCACCATAAAGGAACTCTGTACACAATGAAGCAAGGCTATACCTATTTTACCTATTTCAAGACGTATGTTTATTGTTAATTTATATATTTTATTTTGTAAATAGATTTAACAATGTCAGGCTGAGAAAGACATAATAAACATCACAATCGACAAAGAACACATGTACAATATCTAATACGTATTTAGAGGCAAGAATAAAAATTAAATACTACAGGAAAATCATAAAATCTGGAACAAGACAATTCAATAATTTTAAATAGTATGTTTTAATCTGTTCTTTTTTTTGTAATTCATTATCTTACATTAGGTTTAAAATTATTTCAGATTATACATAATTCGATATCTATCTTAAAACGGTATAGAATTTAATCTGTATTTTATTTTCTTATATTACGTTAAAATTATCTATATTAAAAAAAAATTATTCCCAATCATTGTATCGTACTAATAAAAAATCTTTTAAATTACATTAATCATACAGCATGTGCCAGAAAAGTCATCTTATGATTTTTGCATTCTATCCCCTTATTAACAATCCAAACTTTATTGATATATTTTCAAATTCGTTGTAAAAGTTCAGATCTAATGTAATGTAAGTACTTACTTTTCTGCAGTTTGTAAACTGTTTACTCTAGAATTAAAATATCACATCTTTTAGTTTTGTTTGATTTATTTTTATCTTTAAATTTAGTATTGTGTACTCATATACATGTTACTAATACAGGCTGCGCATTTTAAAAGTTCCCGCCTGAAAATTCATGTTTCGGCAATCCATGATACATTTCATAAGTGAGTTGGTTTTTAAAATTTTGTTTTGCTCTTATACCTACTGTGATTATTCGAGTTAAAGTACCAATATTAATCAAGTGGCTTATGAAATGTATTTGGTTTTGCTTCTTCTTAAAATTTTAGGCGGGAACATATAAAATGGGCACCCTGTATTATGTTTATATTTGTCCTGTAATTGGGACATTTTGTCCTGTTTGCTCGCATAAAATGCACATTTTATTATATGTTTTAATCAGTTCCTACCACGGTGTAGTATCTATAGGTGAGAGCACGAGATGCGTTGACATAACTAGCTGGTACAAAAGACGCTAACGCGACCCGTTACCATTTGACAGGCGTTTGGCAAGTTGATGTGCCGCAGTGTGCCGGTTGCGGTTAAAATAAGTTCGCGTTTAAATAGAAAATGTTGTGCTATAGGATGCACAACAGGGTATGGATCAAATAAAGAGATATAGACCCGAATTTTCACCTCTTGAAGTAACGTTACTTCAGAAGTAGCGCTATTTCGATTTTTTATTTATTTTATTTTATGAATAGATAAGAATAGGTTTCATATTTTTGTAAATGAAACCTATGACATTAAAAATAAATGCTTTTTACAATTTAATTTATTTTTATATCTCTAATTTTAATGTTAAAGTTGACATTTAACAGTTGAAGTAGCGATTTTTCGAAAGTAATGCTACTTTAAGATGTAAAAATACGGGCCATAGTCTTTTTAAGGTGCCAAAATGTGCGATTTTGTAGCAGCCAGCCATGCTATAACCATAGAAACAGGTACTACGATTAAGAAAATTCTGATTGAAAGATGTCAGTGTCAAGTACATGACATAATGTTTATTTTATAATTTTACTGAAAATATAGAAGCCTTCTGTATGGAATTTGTCCAAAATACATACATAGAACTGACAAAAGATAAAAGGTAATGTATTGAAAATATAAAATATTGTGCGTTATATAGGAATAATTTACTATTTTAAATATTTGTAAAAACCGGATCGCAAAAAACCTGACATCTAGCAGCATACTGTATGAACTAACCCGGTTATTTAGCCATTCTTTGTAATACATTATACATCGTGCACTCAGCTATAGATACTACATTTCCGAAATATTACTGACAATTTTATAAAAAAAAAAACAATAGCCGATCGAGCTGTCGTATTTTTGACAATTCTCTATGACAGTCCCTGAGAAAACATTTATTGTTTATCGTATAAATTTGTCAGAAATACAGGGTGTTTCAATTAACTATGTATAATGTAAGGCTTCGGAGTATAAATTCTAGACACCAACATGAAAAAAATCCAATAAACATTGGTGCTAGAACGCTTCATAACAGAGATACCGAGGATTTATCTTAAATGAAGCGTAATACTGAAATAGAAAATAGTTGGCTGATGGCATTTGTTTAATTCATTTAAAATTTAAATGAGATTTAATTAATTAAAATTTCTACTCATTTCAATACGATAATTATTTAATTATTACACCTGTTATTTAATATTTTGATAATATTTCTAATACAAAAAAGTATTGCCAAGCTCTCTGTATTTAATAAAAATGTAATATTTTAATAATTTACCGTAGTATTATTAAATAATACTGATTTATTTATTGAATGTAATGGCTTTCATTTTGAACACTTGCTCTGGGATTCTTTTTATAAATAATTATTTATGACCCAATACAAAATAAATAAAACTAACCTATTTCCTGTTTTTTTAAAAAATAAAATCCTGGGTATCTCTGTTAGTCAGCGTTATAGCACCAATGTTTATTGGGATTTTTCCCCCTTTTGGTATCAGAATTCATACTCCTACGCCTTGCACTCTTATATGAAACACCTGTATATCCTGTTTAGTATTAAATGAAAAGTTTTCTGCGTGGCTAAACAATAGAACTTTCAAAATTTTGACATCAACTTGACCAGCTTTTGTTTTTCACATAAAGTTGTCAGAACCATGTCGTGATTAGGATCAAGTGAATTTTTTTCTGCAGAGCTATAACATAGAAGTGTCAACAAATAGACATCTCGGTCGGCTTTTGTTTCTGTATAAAGGTGCTAGAAATATGTCGTGTTTGGTATCAAATGAGAGGTCTGATTACGAACTTTTAGACACAAGTGTGGAAATTTATGACAGGTTGATTGGCTTTTGTTTTATGCATAAAGTTAATTCGTTTCATAGAAGGGGGAACTGGGGTATCTGACAAGACTGTTGGCGTTACCACTTTGGTTTTAAATTGTGCGTAGACAGATTGGATGTACGTATAAACTATTATAAAACACTATCGGCGGAGCACTAGGGTAAACTCGGCGAAGCCGAGCTTAGGCTAGTATACATACTAAAATAATCAAAAATTATGAATAAAAATCATACTATGAATCAATCAACATCAAATCAATACCTACGCGTCGAGCACATTAGTGTTGGGGT
Organism: Harpalus rubripes; assembly: GCA_963082715.1. NCBI lineage: Eukaryota > Metazoa > Arthropoda > Insecta > Coleoptera > Carabidae > Harpalus > Harpalus rubripes. Next base: position 67,650,287 of record OY720449.1, on the reverse strand, counting down.
CATGTCGGATTACAGGGGGTGCCGGATTAGCCAGGGGCCGGATTACCGGGGGTCCACTGTAATGTGTATAGCACTTTTAAACAATGGAAATGGACATATCTGTCTGCGTCTGTGTTTGATTTTTCAAATACCTACTTACTGTAATACTAGAATAGTGGCTAAAATTAAATTTCATATTAATTTTTCTTATCTTAATGAGAAGAGCTGTGGTAATAATTAGCCTACTGGAATTATGCTTCTCCTTTTTTCCATTATTACAAATATTAAAGAACATTTAATTGTCTGCCCATTTTATTTGTATTATTTTATTCATAACATATATAGTTTGTGTCAAGATAAATGCACATTGACTTCGACTTCGTAAGCTCGGTTAACCCATCACTCCGGGGTATCTTCTTACCTGAGCGACCAGGAGCGGATTACCAAATTTACAGTACAAACCGGGAAATATACAGTTAAAATCTTTTAATGTATTTTGACTATATAAATTTCGCTAAACGTTGTATCACATTATTCTTGTTTCATTTGTAAATAACTGAAGTAAAATGTGGCACCCATGGAGTTATTTTTCGGACGAAGAAAATAATCTAATATTGAAGGAGAACATATTTTTAAGATTTGTGTAATGTAAAAAAATATATAAATAAATTATTGAATAATAAACTGTAGTAATTTTATTATTAATTTTAATATCTGATTTGTGGTTACTGTTTTAAATTTGGTAATTTGGAAAAATTGTGGATACCTCTCTGTGTGCTTACCCTTGCAAATTTTTTTAAGCAAATACATGCTGTGATGGGCGTAAAAGTCAATGTGCATTTATCTTGACACAAACTATACCTATAGCGGCCGCGTAAAGTTGGAGGAAGCGATCTATGAAACTCATTATAGAATCTGCCAATTGGCCGTTATAAAGTTTTATGACACTTGCGGTTAAGGTTCCTAGGGCCAGGTAGATGTTTTGTCCTGGAACGTATGGTGTGTTTCAAGATATATAGTTTGTTCATAGATATAAGAAAACTATTCCCATTAGACCCCTGCAGTGAGTAAACCCTAAGCGGATTAAAAAAAAAATTATGGTTGCAAAAATGTCAAAATTTCCAGTGATGGATTTAGAATTGAAAATTTATTTTCCCGAGGTAATTTGTTGATTTTCATGGAATAAAACACAACATATAATAATACACAATTTTTTTTATTAACAAAGTTACTAGTCAATATAAAAATTTAAAAATAACAATCTAAGAATTATTTATTTGCTATTGCATGTATGTTACTGTCATATACATAATATTTTATAAAGAATGTTGAAAATCAACATAAAAATAACACAATTTTAGAATTATCAATCTACTATGGACCTATATGTCACTGTCATTACAAAAATCTAACTCACTTTCAGAACTACTACCACATTCATTAAGATTAATAATGAACTCGTCATTAATATTATTTATATAAATATATTGATCCTCTTATGTTTTCTTTTTCTCGTTTAATCAAGGATATAACACTGGGGCAATTTGATGGTGACACATTGTTTCTTCTAATATTTGTTTTTATATGCCCCCAAATTAGTTCAATAGGATTAAAGGTACAATAATGTGGGGGTAATTTATTTCCATAAGTTGCAGCTAGTTCATCACAAACGTATCTTTTACAAGTATAGGTTTCGTTTTCACCACTTCCAGTAACTCATCTGTCGTATAATTATCTTCAAAGTATAAGTCTTGAGCATAAAGATATTCCATTATTTCCGATTTATTGCTGGATTTATTTGGTACTTTTATACTTTGCCGAGAATGATACGGCGCATTGTCCATTACTATTACACTCTGCGGAGGTAAATTTTGTAATAAATTAGTTTCAAACCAATGTTCAAAAATAACTGTCGACATGTTGTCATGATAATCAAGACTACTGTCTTTTATATTTTTGGCAGATAACAGCAGTCCGTTGTTGATCCACCCATTTTCATATCCAGCGTGTAAAATTATAATGCGTTTTCTTCGGGATACAGGCACATCTACAGAACAACCTGGAGTATCATCTTGCCAACTTTTTTTCACAATATCATGCGAATCGTAGCAGGTTTCATCCAAATAAATTATTGGGCGATTTTCGGTCCGATAACGTTTAATTTGAACCAAAAATGTATGTCTCATTTCACATATTCTTCGGCTTTCCATAATAACTTGTCGTTTGTTCACTTTTTTATACTTAAAACCCATATCCTTTATAATTTTGTAAAGTGTTGTCACTGAACATTTAATGTGAGTTTCGTTGGTCACTAATTTCTGGTGTAAACTTCGAATAGTAGACAGCACTTTTTCACTATACATATTATAAATAGTTCTACGTATAACGTCTTTCTCAAATTCATTCACTACTTTTGTTTTTCCAGCATCACATCGTGTTTTTTTTTCTTCTGCTGCAGAATGTACAATTTTCCATACAGTACTATATGGCATATCGGTTGCTTCAGCTGTTTTTTTAAGTACTGAATCACAATTTTTGTCTTTATTAAAATAAAGATAAACATTCCGAATAATTTCTTTCGCTTCGCGTCGCTCGATAAATGTTTTCGATGCTGGGCTTCGTCGACGACGTCCTCTTGTTCATCCCATGGTCACCACATTTTGACTTCTTTTAATTTAGAACAAGTAGTTGTTTCAAAAACAGATTCGATTCAACTGAACTCATATTTTTCACTTACCCTTTATAAAGGAATAATTTAGAAAAAGGATTATCTGTGTAGCTGTATGATTCTAAACAATACCTACGGTTGGTTAAACAGTAATCTTGTTTTATGTTATTGATAGAATTACCGTTAAGTATAGAAATTTTTAATTTTAATTGCAGTATTACGAAAAATAACAGTAAAGTTCATTTTTCCTGTAATCCGGCCCCTTCAATCGGTGCTTGGACCGCATACTGTGGGGCGGTTTGCCACAGTCATTATTGTCCCAGGTAGATTTTCTTATATCTATGAACAAACTGTAGTTGGAGGAAGGAATCTATGAAACTGACTTATGCAGGGTTTACAACCTTTTATGGACGCATGGGTTTCTTTGCGGTTAGGTTAGGACTCAAAAATTATTCGAATTTGAATCCATCAATTTTAGGGTAAGAAATGGGCCGTATTAAAAGACATCATACTCAATTTTTGTATAAATTTTAAATTGAAACTATATAATAAATAAGACAATAAAACAAAATTTTAGTTTATTAACTTGAAAAAAATATGTACATATAAAAAACGAGATATAATAACATAGAGATTTAGTACAGAGTACATGTACAATACAGTCAGATTTAGAAAAAAAATTACATATAACAAAAAAATAACACATTATAATAAATCCAGAGTACATAGTACTGTGCAGTCAGATTTGTACATCAAAAGAAAATTGCCAATAACTGTTTGTATTCAAAGTTACGTTTGAATTTATTGCAATCCCTAAATATTTTAATCTCTTCTCAATTTACAAATTGCAGTTAGAAGAAGGATATTTCAAAAGCATTGCTATTTGAATACAGATTTATAAGTACATAATTAGGAAACATCTAATAACATTTTCATCTCTTTCTATTTACCAATTGATGTTAGAAGAAGTACATTTAAAACTCATTATTGTATTAATACAGATTTAAAAGTATATAATTATGAAATGTCTTGAACGCAAATTGCCGATCCGGTCCAGGATAGAAATTCTACCTGGCTCTAGTAATCCGTACCAGAAGTCTCATAAAACTTTATCACGGGCACTTGGCCGATTCTATAATGAGTTTCGTAGATTCCTTCCTCCAACTATATTTGCAAATATGCCTGTCTTCGTAATGACGCGGTACACCGCAAAACAGTATAGTATTTATGTTCTTTTGCGTCCGGGGAGAATTAGCATAATTTGGAAAAACGGTGTAGCGGTACTTTTTCAAAATCCCGCTAATTAATATACCTGCTTTTATTTATAATTTGTGAAAATTTGGTGTAATGTCATATTCTTTGTTCTGTAATTCTTAAAATTCAAGTGAAACATTAAATTCCACACAAATATTTCGTGTCCTGGATTTCAAATATTTTGTTACAATCCTGTCATTTTACCCATCAAGCCCATTCAAGAAGCCACCCGCTGCGCAAGTCGAATCAGGTACGTTTGCAAATGTCTTGAAAGAAACTATACTCGAAATTTGCATTCAAGATGTTAAGATGTTTTGTAATTATATATTTTCAAATCTGTATTAAAATAATAATGCATTTAAATGTACGTCTTCTAACATCGATTTGTAAATTGAAAAGTGATTAATATATTATGAGATGTTCCTAATTATGTAATTTTAAGTATGCATTCCAATAATACTACGTTTTCTATATAATTCTTCTAACATCAATTTATAAATTGAAAAGATATTAAAATTTCGTAGGGCTTACAATAAATTCAAACGTAACTTTTACGTACAAACAGTTTTCGGAAATTTTCTTTTGAGGTACATGTAAAATCATTTTTCAGTGTTGAAAGAGTCATCAAAACGAAACGTCGTTTCTTTGCTTGTTTCAATAATATTCGTATAAAATTGTGTATATGTAGAGACCCCGGGATTCTGTTATATTGTCTTATAGAGGATGTCTAGGATAACTTTTCCAACATGGGAATCTCGAGAACTATAAGAGATACAAAGTCGGTTAAATTAGACAAAAGTTGCCTCATTAGAAGAGGATTTAATGGTGTTTTGTTATTTGAGAAAGAATGCGTAGGTCACCAGATATAGGTGACAATGTAAATTTTGCGGTATAAACATACCTCCCGCTACTATTGGTAAGGGAGGTATAGGGATCGTGCTAAAAATAGAATATCGAGATATTGCTAAATGACAACGTTTTAAGGTCCCTAGAATCCAAGTTTAACATTTTCACGATGATGTATGTGTGTATGTGTGTGTGGATCCTCCACTCTAACTCAAATACTATCATTCAGAAAATTTTGAAACCTTGTATTTCGAACTTTTTCTGTAATGGAAAGAGCCCATTCGATTTTGGTGTAAATCGGATAATCGGAAATGGCACTTTACTAGAAGCTCAAAATTGTTTTTCTTCGAAAAATACCTTTAAATGTTATTTTTTCGAGATTAATGTTATTATAAAAATTAAAGATTACTAAATTTTCTACAGATTTGCATTAATACTTTTTCTATATATTTTATGGATGAATTTATAAAATTATCTATAAATTTAATCCCGGAGCCTACGCGTTAAAAAAGCAAAACTCCTTGGTTACACAGTTCATATCTCAAATGTAAGTAATTGACAGGTAAATGCCACTGTCAAAGAACTAATCATTTCAAATTAATAACAGTAACGTTTTAAAAAGAAAATAGTAAATATAGTCCTTGTTATATGAAATGGATCTTAATACAGTTTCCGCAATAACTAAATATGTAAGTATGTATATTTAAATTAATAAAAATTAAATAGCGGGAGGTTTGGTGTTGGCCACATCAGATTTTTTATTTTTGTAAATATGCTTTTTTTATCACTATTAGTTTTCGAGTTTATATTGTAAACCTGCACAATTGAAAAGAGAATTTTTTAGTTTTCCAACAATGTGTAGTTTGTCTATTTTTATTTGTTTCAAACACCGAAAATACAACAATTTGTAAATTTATAGGTTAAAAACAACCATTGTTGTATAATTTACACTAGAATTAGCGTCTCGTTATGGCGACTATCTGTTCAATTTCGGCACAAAGCTGGACATTGCCGCCATGATGGATGCTCCGTCTAGTATATATCTTTCCTTGTCTATGAGTCGTGCGGACTAGAGTGCTCGCTTGGCATACAAGGTAGCTCGTGTGCGACCGCGTTCGAATTCCACACGAGTCAGTTTTTAATAAAAACTGACACACTCAAATGAGTCCGAGTGGCAGCAGAGGTCACTATAAGCTACTCGGCACGTAACGAGGGTACCAACAGAGGGCACTGAGCTTTGTATAGCTCGAATGACCTTAGAACAAATAAATATATTATTATCATTATTATAAGGAACTCGAATTTGTTTAACACTGTAGAATATACTCGTATCATCTCAAACCAATTTAAATTGAAACATTCTACGTTTCAAATTGTAATCTTACTAAAATTCATTTAAACAATATCTTAAGCCAAAATTTGAAATTAATTTTCTACAGTTTTTGTGTCACTCTATCTCCCATCCATCATATGTAATTCATTATCCATTTAGCAATTACCAAATACCTTTTTATGCACATTAATTTGCCATTGCTGTTTATTATCTTGTTAATGTCAGGCTATCAAGGTGATGTAATAATCCAGTGCTTCAAAAATAATATGAAGTTAAAAATTTACCCTTTTAATGAAATTATAGGTGACTCTGCATAATAATCATACATAATGAAATGTTTGATCTTTAGAAAAACAATATTTAGTCTGTGAAAAATTAAAAAAAATCAATATCCATCATGTCAGCAAATATTTCTCCCATTTTTTGCTAACTGCCATTATCAGATCAGAAAAAATGAATGGCTGAATATAGGTTGTCCCAAATCCCAAATAACGCGCCCTTCTTGGGGATTTGGAGAGCTATTATTTTGCAGTTTGAGTTTTTTATTAATTTCCTCCAAGTGTGAATTAATGCTGGATATTGATTTGTACCTCTTTAGAACACTTTTTCATGTTCTTTCCAAAGGAAATGCTATTTTTTGTTGCTATTGAATTTCGAGAAATAAATTTAAAGTTTTTTAAATGGCCGCCACATTGGAAAGTTACACCATTGAAAAGAGAATAGGTGCGTTTAATGAAGTAAGTAAATGCTAGGTAAGCAAACGAGACTTGTTGCTTAGTAAATTGAACAGTTTTGCTACTTATAACCATAAACTGTCATGCTTAAGTACTGTCATCCAGAAAACTATACAACTGTCAAATATAACATTGTGTTATTGCAGATAGTGGGATTAATTTCGGAGAAGCTATATTAGGTGTAACAAAATATTTTAAATTTAATAATGTTATAATCAACAATTACAAAACTTTAAAATCCCTTTTGACATGTGATTGACTACGTATATCTCGATAATTCAGGTAAATTATGACTTGAAAAATCCTATTGGATTATCTCAGCGGATTGAAAATAGGATTGAGTTATTTTCAATTTCCTTTAAATTCGTATCGACTAAAAAAAAAGATAGTTAATTACTCGATGTTGCAGACCGACTGGGAGAGGTATATGATCTAATTTCATTCTGGATATATAACCCCAAAATCTAAAAATTGTCATGTTGTTATTTGTCTTCTCTTTCAAAAACATTAAAAAAAATATTTGTTTCTTCATCTCTCCAAATATTTCGCTTTTGGACTATTTTACTAAGTTTTATATCGCGACTTTTATAAAATGAGGTAAAATGCAAATAACCAACAAATGATATGAATTTAGTAACACTCCAACATATTGCGGATGTGCACATGCGTAGTTCCATTATTTGAAGTTTCACTGTTTATTTGGACAGAAGTCAAGCCGCTTCGTAAGTCCAAGCCTGTTATTTTATAGGCTTGACTTGACACTTTCAAGCGGCTTGAAATATTAATGTCGATCTTTTATTTCGAAGATTGAAATGGGATTTACTAAATTCAAGCGGCTTCAAATGTCGAGATAAACGTAGTCAATGACATACACACATCATAAAAAGAGATAGAAACAGTACAAGTTAACTTAATGTTTGTATAATTTCTATTTCCTGCCATTATTTTGACAAGTTAGCAAGACAAGCAGGAAATATGTTGCTTGTGAGTAAATTAAGCAAATATTAAGGCTAGCAAAGTCGTTCAACAAATTTTGCTTCCGGTTGCTTGTTTTGCTAGGCTTATTTTAATTTCCCATCGATGTGTAACTTATTTATATTCATTTGTTTTATACAGAAAAATGCAACAATTTTTAGATTTATAGGGTAAAAACAATTATTGTTAAAATGAAACAATTGAAAACTACAATTAAAATTAATAATTTGGTTATTTTTATAAATACACTAAAACACTAAATGGTATATAATATTTTTGTTTACAGTCTATTTATTATATTTGGTGACAAGCAAATTTCCTGGCTAGTAATTCTCACTGTCAGCGAAAAAATATCGGCGAGCAATATTCCGGTAATCATATAATCAAATATGTACATATTTTACGTACATGAAATCTTTTTGCTATAAACCTTACTTGTAGTTAGTAACTTATATACATATATGTACATTAAATAAAAATTTGATAAAGCCAGCACATTATATTTTCTTTTTTATATACATAAATATTATACTGGCTTATACAACTTGTTTTTACAAACAGTTGTGCATTATATGATAAATTTATTTAAAATTATTTCACAAACTTAAAACATATAAATCACACATATTTTGACATTAACATTTATCTGCCAATTACGTGCATATAAATATGAATGTAACAACTGCATGTGCTGGAATGACATATGTATTTGTAAGAATTGATAATTTTATAATAATATAAAAAATTACAAAATGAGCGTAAATAATATGAATGAATTGCATTATTTATTCGTTTTAAGGTCTAAAGTATTTACAAATTGTGATAGTAGTGACAATTTGATTATAATTTAATTTAAATTAATATTAACATAAACAAAAATGAGAAGCCATTCTCTTATACCGATACCGACATTTATATCTAACCTATATATTTTTTTTGCTTTCCGTCACCTATCGGTAAGGAAGGTATAGGTCTTTCCCATCTGAAGAGACATCTGGCCTGCGTGTAGAGGCGGTGCTTATATGATATACTACTCAACCTACCAAAGCGGTGCGAGAATTTAAGTACCTATATTGCAATCCACCAGTTAAATACACTGTATATACGCTATTTCATTCATAAATGAACAGTTTTTAGGTTATATTTTCTAAATGTAAACGTTATTAAAATATTAATAAAATTTAATTTAAATTATGTTATTGACAGTATTATTTAAATATTCATGAAAATGCAAAAAAGTTGAAATATATTTTATTAAATCGATAAATTACATATTGCAAACAAACAAGAAACAATAACAAAAACAAATATACCGCGAAAACAAACAAAAAACAATAACAATGTGAATATACCACGAAAACATAAAAACAAGCAACAAAACGAGTAGATCAAATGTCAAAATACAGAACTGAGTGCGATGTGAATCCAAGCGATGTCAACATCAGAATGAGGAAAATTGAAACTGATGTTACGCAGAACAGAGAGTAGCGTAGTATTCCTTGTTACTCATATTTGCCTCTCTTATTAAGACGCAAATGCGTACTTCGCGCAGGTGTCTCTTCAGATGGAAAGACCTATATTGTCTTTGGTCAAAAAATTCGATGATGAGTTTTTAATGAATAAGGCAAGGAGGAACAGGCGAGTTCACTTATATTGGCAACCTTTGTCATTTGTGGCGCCATCTAACCGCCAGGTCCCCAACTATTCGCATTTAAATTAACCAATGAACAAGCAGTTAATCGTCTCCTTGGCAACATATTGACATCGCATACAAACAGCAATTAGAAAATTTTCTAAAGTTTTCACTGCGACTTTTCTCGCGTCTTCTTAAAGTACTTTCTGAATAAAGAATGGTTTGTTGCATTCTGTGAATTTTCTTCAAGGTAAACAATAAGTTCACTTCATGAGATAATGATATTAATTAACAATTACTAAATTTTTGTTGTAGATGGCGAAGAGGTTATGTCGTTTAGTTGTATATTAATTATATATTTTGATTAGAAGCCACTCCAAATCAATTAGGTGTTCAACAACAATAACTTAAAAAGGTAATATTATTCAGTTTATTATTTAGAGAAACAAAATTATCTGAACTTTTATTATCAAACAGAAAATGCAGTTAATGGGTTTATCATGATTGAAGAAAGTAAACCACACATTTCGTGACTCTTCCTAGAAATACAAGAATACAAATCAGAGGAGGCATAAAGATAATCATGGTATATTTAGATTTAATTCTGTTGACAAACTGTACCTTAAATCTTGCTGCTTAAGCGGACCATAAAAATTTGCCATTAAATTAGTTGTTCATTTAATATAAATAAATTTAATTATAAAGTACCATTTTTAAATAAATGCCCTTATTAACTTCATAACTATTTTAGAATACCGTGAAATTAATTAGTTATGCTGTTGATTATGTATTATAGGTTAGCAAATGTATGTATTATATATCTATTTTTTTGTACTACAGGTTTTTGATGAAATATAATAACATAATATATCAATATTTCGTTTCTTTTAAGTTTATTTGTAAAAGAAATAAAATTTTAATAAAAAAAATTTGGAAAACTGTCATGAGAGACATCTTGCGGCCAGGTCCCCAACTAACCGACATGCCGCCTTGGCGGTTCTATTGTTTTAACATTGAGTGCACACTCCTGATCCTCCTTGGAATAAGGGTTTAGGGTCGATAGGTCTGTATGGATGGATGTATATATTTATGTGTGTAACGATTCTTTCAGATAACATCACTCCAATATCATCTTTCCAAAAATTATAATTTTTGTGTAATCCTAGAGTTTTCATCCATGTGAAGAGGTCATTAGATTTTGGTTATAATTAGTAAACCGGAAGTACCCGCATTTGAAGTTTTTAACAGTTTTTCTTGAAAAACGCAGTTCATATTTTATTCTCTTTATGATTTGATTGAAAGAAATTAAATTTCATAAAGCAGCCAGAGCTATGCTATAACCATGAAAACAGCTACTAATAAGGGCTACTAAGACAGGAAATTCTGATTGAAAGATGTCAGTGTCAAGTGCATTTGACATTATATGTTTGTTTTATAATTTTATTGGAAATATAGAAACCTTCTGTATGAAATTTGCACAAAATACATACAGACTTTTATATTTATGGGAAAAAAATTTTTGTTTACATACGATCAACTGGAAGTGGTACTTTACTTATGCCTGGTTTCTTCTCAGTGACTTAAGACTTATACTGTATTTCAGACAAGAATAGACTTAAGACTAAGATAGGGCTTACGATTCCAGTTTTCTGATTGGTCTAAACCAAGTTTACAATAACAATACGTAAGCAAATATTTTGACTTTATAATCTATTTAACAACTTTAAGTAACTGTTTGCTTACTAAAGAATTAAACATGATTAAATTATGACGTTTCGAGTTGTCAAGTATGTCATACATGGAACAAAACTAATTCATAAGTTTTAGGGGTGTAAAAAAGAGAGTTGGCTCCATAACGCTACCAAGTCTATTCTTATCTGAAATACAGTATAAGTCGTTACTTATCATAAGTTCCACTGTAAATTGTTGCACCACGCAAAAATGTCAAAATATGAGACGTAAGTAGTAGTCCAAAAAACGGTGATTTATGTGTCAAATATGCCAGTTGGCATATCAGTTCATCGTAAATTTGTTTCGTTTTGTGGAAATACGGTGCAAGTCTTCAGCGATATGAAAAAAATGTACAAATTACAACAAAGAAGAATAAAATTTCTATTGGAGATTGTGGGTCAATATAAAGAGATTATTAAAAAAAATAATGCGGTGCCAAATATACAAAAGGACAATAATTGGAATTTAATTGCCGCAACAGAAAAAAAAAATTTATTAAATGTATAAAGGCGTCTGATTTTGTAACTTTAAATCTAGTGTATATTGAAATCTATCTGATTTCTCCTCCACTCTGCACTCTATAGACACATTTAAATACAGATTTGAAATCGGCTGCCCGAGACCAGCCGAATACAATCTACAGAGATATATTTCGAAAGTCGCTCGCTAAGTTCACTATGTTTTTTATGTTTGATAGATTTCAATCTACAGTAGATTTCAAAGTTATACAAGATCAGACCAAAGAGATGTGATGTGATGATGTGTGATCTTTGTCGTCATATAATTGGAACAAATAATAGTTATTCATGTATTGAGGACATAATCAAAAGATTGTAGCAGGGGGGAATGTTTAAAGTTCGACGGGTAGCGGAGAGTTTTAATTTTCCCGGATGCTATAATCTTGATTATGCCCGTGGTACCTACAACGTTTTATTATATTTTGGTTCTCGAAATTCAAGGACACGGTAGGTATATATTCGGTATCGTTGTGCTGGCGTTCTAAATTTTAAGTATGCTGTGGTTTCCATCTATATTGTTTGTTTATAATCAATTTTAATTTAGTGTCAAATGAAAGTGAAAGATATCGATTATAAAAAGAAATATCGGATGTATTTAACGCTGCACATTGCACATGTGTTGTCTGACATTTATCCATAAACCATAATTTTGAATAGCTGTTGCTTGGCAACTTCATAGGCTCTCGGGCGATAAAAGCCAAATTGCGCCAGCTTTTGAGGGCGAATAAACAAGTTTATGATTCCAAAATAAAATAAATTCTATTATATATTTGTCGCGGAATTCAAACATTTTCGACAATATCGACATAATCAACTTTGTGCATATTATCCACGACGTTAACGTAGTCAAAATTAGGGAAATCCGTTAAATCCATATCGAATACTGTTGAAACCAGGGTCGGATTGGCCAGTCGGGATAATTGGGAATATCCCGAGAGGTCGCGGCTTTTTGAGGCCGCCGATCGGTGATTATAAACTAAAATTTGAGTACGGTGATTAAAATAAAATTTGAGTACGTAGTATCATCTAATTAACTTCACCGGGTAACAGTTCCTATTTAGATCGTTTTCAGTGTTTTCTAATTCTTGACAAATTTTATTTCGGTGTTGCAGATGTAGTCCAAGCTCGAATATATGAGGTTTTGATAATATCCTGCTTTGTAGATTTTGAATGATTGGAATTATAGTTAAGGTATTGTCTGGTGTTGGTGCGTGTTGGTTTACGGTAGGCTAGACTGATATTATTAGTCCATGGTTCGTTTTCTCTGTTTAAACATCTAAGAACTGGGGGACTCCATGACATTTTTTCTCCAATGTGAACCTAATATAAAGTATCATCGACATATCTAAGCCAAAGTTTGAGTCTTATATTGGCTATATTTGGTGCTAATTCTTTAAAAATTCCATGTATAAATTGGCTATAAGTGAGAAGAACCCATCAGCAAACCATCTTCTTGTACAAAATATCTAATCTTTTTCTTGGAAATATGAGTTCTGTAGGCAACAATGCAAAAGTTCCATAATACCATCAAGAGGCAAATCGGTTCTATCTTTTAAGCCTTGTTTTGATGATTTCTAAAAATTTCTTGTTTTGAATTCTTCACACATGATGTTCTTTTTCTTTGAAGTGGCTGAATGATTGGTAATGGAAATTGTGATAGTTTGTAAGTAGGAGAATTTATGGAACTTTTGACGGGTTTCTGAGATGATTAAATCTTTCTTATGGATTTATTTTATTTTATTTTTTTTTCTTTTTTTTCTTTTTATTTTTTTTTCTTTTGATTTTTTACAGGTGTGGAAGCTTGCTAAAATATGGAGTGAAATTTGTTCCTATTCTAAACAGAATATAATTATTTATATTTCTTAAGAGCACGATACACTTTGTTTTATATAGACGTAGTAGAATGTTTTCCAAGTTTCTTATTATTTCCTTCATTCAAAAGCTTTTCTATATTCTATATATATATATATATATATATATATATATATATATATATATATATATATATATATATATATATATATATATATATATATATATATATATTCTTATATTTTCTGATCATATAAATTGGTATTCAATATTACTGTAATACTTCCATTGTCTGCGGATAGAATCTTGGTTGTTTTATCTTTCAATGCTTTATATTCTTCGTTTTCAAGATTAGGTTTGATCAGATATTTTTTTGATTCAGAATTTTCCTCACACTCCATTTATTAATAATTTAATATTGTCTACAACTTTTAAACGAACCTAATGTTTTCTTAGCTACAAAATGTTCTATATTTTAAATATTATTTTTAAGAGCGTTTTTTTATATTTCAACATCTTTTATAATTGTTCAATTTCTATGTAGGCAAAAAATTCGTATTATCCAACATCAAAACTAATTTATTACTTTGTGGCAATATAATTATAAATTAAAAAAAAAAAACTGGAGATGAGGCCGATCATGCTAGAATTTTCCCGGGGCGCTGAATATTCCCAATCCGGTCCTGGTTGAAACGAATGCAAGCATATAAACACTGACACACACAATAACAGCTTTGACATATTTTACGTTGTTGTCAATGTAATTTACGGCATAAGTTAAGTTCGCGTTTAAATTTGTTGGTGCGAAGCAATTGGGATATAAGAGCTACTTACAATTAAGTAGCACTTTAATAAACAACAACGTTGCTGTGGTGAAAATAAGTTGCCTAAGTTTCTTATTCAATTATGAAGTCCGAAATATTTATTATTAGGTATTTTATTTTCTTGGAAGGATAATTCCTCGAAAATAGTTATTTGTATCACTGCGCCAGAAACTGAATATTTGCGAGACCGAAAGCGAGGCCTGCAAATACGAGATCTCGCAAAACAGTTTCTGGGCGTGTGATACACAAGATTTTTTGTACCGACTTCTCCATAAATTCGTATATTTCTCTACATTTTATTCTATGTTACATAACCTAAAAAATGAAAATATATTTTTATCGGTTGTGCATTGCAAGTTTAATTACAATTACTTACATTTGAGTTTAAAATTCGTAATAATTTTATATCTATTGAAAATATAACATACAAACATTATATAGATTATATACTTTCGCATATTTTTAATGACAGATTGTATCACGTGAAGTTAGTTAGTCCTAAAGATGGATTGGATCTTATAATTAATCTATACGAGTCAGTAATGAAAGCATATTATTATTTTTATGACAAAATTTAGTTATTTAAGTTACAACAATTAAAGATTTAGCCCTAAAATTTGTAAACATTTTGCTAATTCTTGTGTTGAAAATAATCTTAAATTGACATATCACTAGAACAGTAATGCCAACTCCTTTTGCCGGCGTAGGTCAACAACAGCGCATTTCTGAACGATTTTGAGTTCTGTAATACTAGTCAAAATGGACGGAGGTACGAAATAGTTATTTGTATATCAAGTCTCCAAGTTCAATCGAAGTCTCAACTATAGGTACGGGCATTAGACTTTAAACAGTACTATCGAATAAATGTACTCGAGTCGAGTACGCCCAGCTCTGCTTATAGGTATATAAATAAATGGAAAATTATATTACGTATTTGTAAGATTTTATAAGTGAATATTGATCAAATAAAGCTTTCGAATATTTCTCAAAAAATGTGTTTGAGCCTAAAAGCAGGGTTTTTCCGAAGGTCATTTAACGGTAAATACAGGGTAGGGGCCGGAATAATAGAAAGATGCGAAATTTTTGTTATTATTGCCGACAGTCGCCATAATAACACTTGGTCCTCAAGTATGTATTTTTAATTGTATGAAAACTAATTTCTTATATTTTTAACTCTATCTTGATTTAGGGCGGTACAAAATAACATACAAGTAAATTGAATGAAACTTGAATACATAACTATTTTGTTCGCAGATATTTATTAGACACAGCAATACTAATTTGCCTTGTCTGCTACAAGAAGATCGAAGGAAACTGAAAAATTATTCCTCCAAGACTAACAAAAATTGGAGCAATAGCCAGTGAACATAAACTTTTTTGGATACATACTTTATTTTATAAATAAATATATAACCACGGCATGTTACCCATTTCTGGGTGTGCCAATTTGCTTTGTTCACAGATATCGTAAAGGATGATGACATGAGCGTTTACCAGGCATCACCTCAAAGACAAAACATATTATGTAACTTACAATGTACCTGACTTTATTTATGTATTTTTGTTTATAAGCGTATAAATGTATTATTATATATAATTTATTATTTTTCCTGAATCCTAATATAATATACTTTACAAGGAATTTGCAATGTCCCTATTTAGGGTTTCATATAAATCATTATGAAACATTTTTAATAAGCATATAGGTATTTACAGGTAACTCGTGTTACGGAAATTCCAAATCACTTTAAAGTATTTGCATCCCAATATATAAGGGGTCACTTCGTGTCTACCTGGGAGTGAGGCATGTTTTCCTACCCTAAACAGAGATTGGTGCATCAACCTTTTAAAAAGCAAGAATTGTTCTATCTTGTGGTTGCATATAGTTTCAACCCAAAAAGGAAGCTGCGGCTACGTCAAAACTTTACAGTGTAGTTTTTATTAGAATTATAATTTAAGTTTCGTATCATAAAACTATTTTTTTTATAAAATCATTTAAAATTATTTATATTTTCATAATATGAAAAATATATGCAACTTTTTAAGTACCGGACCCTATTAGTGTTTACTATAGACGACGGGTTAACAAACATTTCCGCTTTCGTTGTTGCTTCAATTCTATGATGTTTTTACCTTCCGTCACCTTTAGGTAAGGAAGGTATTGTTTTTGGTCAAAAAAATCGGTGATGAGTTTTTAATCAATAAGCACGTTTTAGGACCCCTAGAATAGGATTTTACGATTTTTACGATGTTTGTATGTGTGTGTGTGCGTGTGCGTGTGCGTGTGCGTGTGCGTGTGCGAGTGCGTGTGCGTGTGGGTGTGCGTGCGCGTGTGCGTGTACATGTGAGTGAGTGAGTGTGTGTGTGTGACAAAAATTTGCCCTGCTATAACTCTAATACTACAATCTCAAAAATTATAATTCTTTCGTAGTTCTCTTCTTTACATCCATATGAAGAGCTGATTAGATTTTGATTATAATTGGTCAACCGGAAG